>BTPG01000005.1:152951841-153081841 GCA_036245525.1 Semisulcospira habei | reverse complement strand
CCCACTCTCTCTCGGTCAGAAACACTCTCTCTCCTCCTTCCAGTCCGCCCTCAAAACTCACCTCTTTCAACCTCTTTCAACAGTTCTATCATTATATCACCACACTCCCTCACAAGCTGACTGTCGTAATGTATTTGCGGTACGTGAGTCATTGTCTAAAGCGTGAGCATGCGTGTGCGAGTTGTGAGTGCGTGCTTAAAGTTATAATTATTATAAGATAAGCGCATTATAAATACCGTAATTATTATTTTTATTGTTAGTTGCATTAACGAGCTTAAAACCTACGCAAACCACTAAGCAAGGTGCTGCGCTATAGCGGAGCACCTTGCTTAGTGACTTTCGCAGGACTAAGCTCACTGATGCAACGGAGGCCCAGTTTTGTTGAGACTTCACCTATCCATAGCACTGCACTCCCCCCTCTCCCCCCCCCCCCCCCCACCCCCCCCCCCCACACCCCACCACCACCTTGCCCCACTTGACAAATTCATAAAGTACCAACAACTTTCGCTTCACCATGTTACAGATGACAGTAGGCCAATTACTGCGCACAGCATCGTTACGTCGTTCCCTGGTGGTCAGTGTGGGCTCCTTTATTGGATTGCAGTTCACAGGCATCGTAATTGTAAGTATGCCAAATGCGCTTTATACACGTGGGGACTTTGTCGCGTGCAAACTTTTTGAGACATTGCAAAGGGCTTTACCCTCGTGGAGATTTTGTCAAGTGAGACACCCTTGGGACATTAACGGGTTTTCCACGGATATAGATGTCGTGTGCAACTTGCAACCGACATTAATAATGGGCTTTACACACGCATTGATTTTGTTTCCCGTGAAATACCCATAAGACATTACTAACGTGCTTTACACACGCAGGGATTTTGTCACGTGCAACACTCTTGAGACACACTGACCGCGTGGTGCGTAGTGAACACATGACGCGGAATGTCGCCGATGGTTTGCTGCAATACGGTGCGACAAATCCCCCGTGCCCTTTCAACTCCAATCAATGAATTATGGTGCAAGCGATAGAATTCCTACGTGTTGAACGCCTTTACTGCCGAGAAAAACTACGCACTACAAGAGGCACAGATCCTCATGAGCCACCGCAATTGCGGTGGCTCATGAGGATCTATGTCTCTTGATGACACCAGTGTGTTTCCATGTTAATGCATGGCCGGGGCTCTTCGGTGTTGATCTCAGAAACACGATTTGCGATCACTGGCAGTGAAGGGGTTAGTCACTGTACACTACACGTCATTTTTGGCAAAAATGGCTTAAACGTCGACTGTAGTACTACGCAGCAAACACCAGTATGTCCATTAGATGAGAAAAGCGAGATTGTTATTGTATGGAAGCCAAATCCGGCCATAATACCGCTTCCTAACTGTTGCCTGCTCGGCATTAAACCTAAATAAGTAACTAACTAACGCTTCCTAACTCGTGCAAGGCACAATACCAAAAATGCAGGAAGCAGGTGCTGGGCTCTTGAGGATCCGTGCATCCTTCTTGCCGTTTTCATAATGTGTTCCTCAGTGATTTGTTAACGAAAGAAACAAGTAAGCGTTAAACGTTTAAACTCATTCAGCCCGACGACCGTATTTCGCAAATTTTGGAGGCGTCATCTGATGACTATGCACCGTTTGTAGGAGATGGATCGACCATGATAATTGAAGGGCAGTGCCAGATTAGCTTGCTGCAGTGCGTCAGGGTTGAATGGGATAAGGGTTTTAAGTGCTTTGTCCACCACGAAAGTGATCTCAGGGAATTTGTGCACATGCAGGCCTTGTATACTGACTATTAGCCCTTTCGTTGGCAGTGATCACAAACTTGACGTCTGAAACTATTGCACACTGACCGACATTCGCCTGAAGAAGACAGATGTAAATAGGACAAAATAGTCGAAAAGAACATCGGACTAACAAGAGACCTAAATCCTCATGAACTCTCGCAACCGCGGAGGCTCATAAGGATTTAGGTCGCGTGCAGCTGGGTATCGTTCGCCTTGCCCCGACGGTTAAGGGGTTAATGATAAAGAGAATGTAATTTGAGTACACAGATCACGCATGGGCCTGTGGACTATGCACGGTCATGATCTGCGAAATAGACCGTGATTACACACGCAGAGAAAAACCCAACTGAGAAAGAAACACGCTTAGAAAAGTCAGTTATAACACAATTATTGTGTTGTAACTGGAGTTTTTTCCCAAGTGTGTTCCTTTCTCCTTTGCGTTCTTCTCTCCATTTTACACGCTTGGCAGCCACCTTTTGCTCTAGATTGTTATTTTACGAGTTCGCGATTATCAACAAACTACTACTAACCTTAATCCAGACCAAAAAGATGACTGCCAAGCGTGTAAAATGAAAAAAAAAAGTACCCAACGGAGAAAGGAACACAATTTATTCATATTTTTTTTCAAAATAGACAAACAAACAAATAGAGAGACCAGTCGCTACTTATCTTCATGCATCGCAGAAGGAATGTGGCAACTTAATATTAATAAATTGTGTTGTAACTGTCTTTCCTAAGCGTGTTTCTTTCTCCGTTGAGTACTTTTTTACTACTTACCTTGCTTAAATATATTTGATCGCAGGCCGTGTTCTACACCGTAGAGATGCTGGAGAAAGTTGGACTGAGTGAAAGGGATGCGCGCTACGTGTCCACCGCTGTCACAACCTGCGGTAACCTTGTGACCTTGGCCACCATGTTTCTCGTGCGACGGTTGAGGCGACGCTTCATGTTGCTGTCCGGCCTGGCGGGGATGTTTCTCTGTAATGGGGTGCTGACTGTGGTTCTCATCTTTGGGGTACATACACCAAAAAACATTTAATTACTTAGGGATTTTTTTTTTGTCGCTGTGGCATATTGCATGGCAGTTGCAAGGCCACTCAGCGTGTTGCAGCCAACGGTGACCGACGTCGGCCCAATGTGCGCAACACACCTTGCGGACAATAGTTTCTTAGCTCATTCAGCCCGACGGCCGTATTTCCTAAATTTTGGAGGCGTCAACTAATGACTATGCACGATTTGCTTGAGATGGATTAACCATGATAATTCAATGGCATTGCCAGATTATCTTGACGCCGACAGGCGCCAAGCTAATCTGGCACTACCCTTGAATTATCATGGTCGATCCATCTCCTGCTGTAGTGCGTCAGGGCTGAATGGGGTAAGGATGACAAAATCTCTACGTGTGTAAAGACGGTAATCCATTCCGCCTCGGCACAATAGTCAAAACAACATTAGGATTGTAGACACCGATTTTCTAACGCCACCAACTCAGAATAGCTTTGGGCCATCACTTTTAGCCCTGACACACTACAAGAAGAGAAAAGAGAGTGATCATTTTTCAAGTAAGGTGCTTGAGCAGATTGGCGCAACACATTGCTTCCTAACACAATATAGCATGAGACAGTTGATGAAAGGCAGTTACCGGTGTCATACGGTTTTGCAGTCATAGTAGACAATCACACGGCGATAGTTCAAGGGTGGTGCCAGAACATTACAGTTCATGGCAACCGTGGCGACATGATATTCTAAGGGTGCTGCCAGAATAGCTTGGCGCCTCCAGGCGCCAAGATATTCTGTCACCACCCTTGGACTAGAGTGTCAAAATCGCATGCCAACACACACTTGATCTGTAAGCTACCCTGCCGCTGACTTTTTATACAGCGCCGAACATACTATAAATTGTTCCCTCTAAATGACCCCAAAGGTCCCTTTTTCCGAGTGAACAAAAATCATCATAGAGAATGTCCAACTTATTTAGTTGGCGCGGCGGCTCTAAGTTTCCTTTTCTTAGATTGGTATACGTACAATTTGTAGTACTTTACATAAAACTAAGTGTTATCCTTTTTATGTATTTGGGCGGTCCGTGGCGCAGTGGTTAAGGCGCCTGCCACCAATGCCAAAGGTGCGAGGTTCGATACCGGGTTCCGGCGTCGGACTTTTCTCCTCGGTAAGTGTCACCGTTAATTCGGGCGGACCGTCGAGGGTTCTTTCTCCGGTAACTCCGGTTCTTCCACCCCCCACCCATCCCCCCACCCCCCACACTTTGGTACCGGTTTCAGGCCACTTTACAAATTTCAAATACAAGCGATCAAAAATCTCTGTAACTTCAGTAGCTGAACTGGCCCTTCGTCTGTCTTGTACTGTGTTTGTCTTAAAGCTGAGAAACAGTCAAAAAACACCGCCCCGCACGTGTTTTAAAAAACCTTTGCAGGACCCAGCGAGGGCCCTGTCTTCGTGAACGTTCGGCTAACTTCGGCAAACCGGTTTGCAACTGACTCAGTTGACTGAGTTTTCAACTGCGTTTGTCGTGCTGGCAAAACTCCCGTGAAAAAGACAGGCAGCAAGTGGGCACCGCGATCACTGATCTAAACCAGCGATATTTTTACTGATATCAACAGTAGCAGACGACACTCGACCACCCGACGGACAGAGCAGGCCATTTGTGCCTTGCCTGGACGCACACTGGATATGGACCAGGCCGAGCTATCCGTAAGTTACACAGTACAGCCTGAAGCTTATATGATATCGGAAGGGTGAGGAAGGAGGGGTTATTTGTCGTTTAGTGTTTGTTGTTATATCTTTTCATCTGGAGTGGCCTACAGCAAATTTTTTCTCCATACGAAGGGCAGCTACTAAAAATCAGCTTGACCCATGGCGACCTTGTATCTTTTGGCATCTATGTAAACAGTCGATTTTCTCTCTCTCTCTCTCTCTCTCTCTCTCTCTCTCTCTCTCTCTCTCTCTTTCTCTTTCTCTTTCTCTCTTCTCTCTCTCTCTCTCTCTCTCTCTCTCTCTCTCTCTCTCTCTCTCTCTCTCTCTCTCTCTCTCTCTCTCTCTCTCTCTCTCTCTCTCTCTCTCTCTCTCTCTCTCTCTCTCTCTCTCTCTCTCGATCGAGCTCGAACATCAGTGATGAAGCCATTAGTATCCCTAACTTTTCTGTAATCAGAAGAGATCCTTCCTCCCCAGGCCAAACAGGCATTGCCGTCTACATCCACCAGTCTATTCAACACTTAGTCCGTAGACGGCAAGATCTAGAAGCCGCAGATGTTGAGTGCGTGTGGATTGAAGTAAAGCGTCCTTTTTTGGCTCCATCATACGTAGGCTTCTTGTACCGTAACCCGGCGGCTGACTTTAGTTGGTACGACCATTTCACTTGTAACTTAGATAAAGTCTGTAAAGTAAACACCGACATCATTCTAATGGGTGATTTCAATATCAATTTACTGAAACCCGGGCCCACACCGCGTCGGAAACAACATCTTCCTTATTTGGGCTGGTGCAGCTGGTGCAGTCACCCACTAGGATTACTGCTGCATCATCCACTCTCATAGACCATATTTATACCAATAACCCTAAATCTGTGACTGACGTTTCTGTTCCCGACTTGAGCATTAGCGATCATTTCCCTGTAGTGTGTAAATGGGCTGCGCAAATTCCAAAGACTAAAAAGAAAGGTCATATCACCGTAACATATCGCTCTTTTAAACATTTTAACCAAAACGCATTTTTACATGATCTTAGTAATGCGTGCTTTGACTCAGTAACCGAGTCCAACGACCCAGAGGTTGCTCTATCTGCATGGTACAGCATTTTCCTTGGGGTACTCAACAAACACGCACCCCTCAGGGAGAGGCGTGTCAAAAGCGCGGTACTACCCCCATGGATTACAAAAGAACTGATGCAGGCCATGGAGTTTAGGAACACCCTCAGGAGAGAAAAGAAGTTTGACGAGTTTAAAAAGCAGCGTAATCGCGTCAAGTATATGTTACGCGAAGCGAAAAAAGCCTTTGTAAGAAATACTATTAAAAACAACAAAGACGGGTCTGCTATTTGGCGCGTCCTGAACTCCCTTACCCGAGGCTCTAGTGCATCCACGGTAATCCCTAGTGATCTATCCGCTGACATGTTTAATAATCACTTCCTGTCTGTTGCTGAAGTTTTTTCAACACAAGGAAGTGTCAATGATAAGTGTTTCGATATTTTAATTAACTACTGCAATCAGAAGACTGTGACTCCTTTTAGCATTCCATCGATTGCAATACATGAAGTAGGTAAATTCATAAGTAGTCTCGCGAACAAGAAGTCATCAGGCCCTGATGACATAAATCCTAAAGTTCTGAAACTATCCCTACCTTACATTGTTGAATCGCTGACATACATTTACAACCTATGTCTCCATCAGTGTGTATTTCCTACACAGCTTAAACTTGCAAAAGTAATTCCACTACCGAAATCCAAGGACAGGGGAAATCTGAATAATTATAGACCGATTTCGTTACTGTCCGTGTTAAGCAAACCTCTCGAGCGACATGTACACAAACATTTGTCTCAGTATTTAGAGACAAATAATATGCTTCATCCCTTCCAGTCTGGGTTTCGTCCGAAGTATTCCTGTCATACAGCGCTAAGCAGACTTGCAGATAAGTGGTTATCTAACGTAAACAATTCGCAACTGACGGGTGTTATTTACCTTAACTTTAAGAAGGCGTTTGGCCTGGTTAACCACGACACTCTGATAAGCAAACTTAGTCATTATTTAAAAAACGTCTCAGCAGTTTCCTTCTTTAGTTCATATCTAAAGGGAAGAAAGCAAAAGGTTGTAGTTAATGGATCACACTCTGAAGTGAAGGAGGTTAAGTTTGGAGTACCTCAAGGGTCAGTGTTAGGCCCTCTTCTATTTTGTTTATACATCAACGATCTGCCTCTTCACCTAATCTGTCGAATGTGACTTGTTTGCTGACGATACGTCAATCCACACGGCAAATAAAAACCTTAATGTGGTTGCAGATGACTTACAACAGAGCCTTGATGAGGTGTCCGCCTGGTGTGAACGTAATTCGATGAGTATCCATCCAGCAAAAACCAAGTCAATGGTAATTGCGACACGCCAAAAACACCAATTAAGCCCCCTTTCACTTGATTTGTCCTTCGAAGGCAATTCTATTGAGCAAGTGTCTGAACACCGCCTCCTTGGAATTATCATAGATGATCAGCTCAAATGGCAGGCACACACACATAAAGTGTGTAAAACTGTTTCAAGAAACATTTTCATGCTGTCCAAACTGAAGCACTTCACTGACTTTGAAACCAGAAAATTATTTTATTATGCACATATTCAGTCCCACATTAATTATGCTTCGACGGTGTGGGATGGCTGCAGAGATGTACATTTAAAAAGACTGAACTCCTTACACAGAAGAGCAGCGAAATTTATTTTACCTGATCCTACTTTGACAACGGATGATAAGATTTACAAAGCGGGACTTCTTTCTCTCAAAAAGCAGTTTGCATTCAACAAAGGTGTTCTCCTTTTTAAGATTCGGAATGACAACACTCCGGAATATCTAACCCAGCTGCTAGTCCGGTCACAGTCCCGCTATGGCGATACAAAATGCCTATATGTAGTACCCAAAACCAGAATAGACTTATTTAAAACCAGTCTAGCATTCTCGGGGGCGACTTTGTGGAATTCCCTTCCATCCCACACGAAGACCACTCCAACGGTATCATGTTTCAAGAAAAGTCTTTTTGAACATTTATCTTCGCAGCCATAACTATCTTCAAGCTTTGCTTTCTATACGTAGATATCATTGTTAGTAATGTACCCATTCTACTGCTGTGTATGTATAGTGCTGCTGTGTTGTTGCTCTTTTTTTTTTTTTTTTTTTTTTTTTTTTTTTTTTTTTTTTTTTTCCCTTACCATTGCTCCAACTCCCCCAACACACCGTAGGCGTTCGTCCTATACATGTATTAATGTAATGTAATTGTTGTGTTTGTAGATGTAGCAACGGCAGATTTGAAAAATGACATTGCCTCTGGCATTGTTAATATCTTTACCGTTGTAAAATAAAGATTCATTGATTCATTGATTCATTGATTCTCTCTCTCTCTCTCTCTCTCTCTCTCTCTCTCTCTCTCTCTCTCTCTCTCTCTCTCTCTCTCTCTCTCTCTCTCTCTCTCTCTCTCTCTCTCTCTCTCTCTCCAATTTACTGTATTGGTTGTACATCACAATGCTTCTTTATTTATTTATATTAGCCTATATTGGACTGGAGGTTCGTGTTGAAAAAATTCGTTCACAACTACAAAGTGTCAGGAGTCATACTTACAGCATGTACAGCCGTACATTCTGCCATCATAGTCCCCAGCGCGTAAAATCCGTGGCTGTCGGTCAGTTTCAAAGTGTCACAGAATCGTCTGCTGTTGTCCGATCTGCTAATCGCGATGATTTCCGTGCAACAGGAAGTGGTCTGTCGTTTTCCGAGAGTTTTGCAAGCTCGGGATACGCAGTTGCCAACTCCGTCAACTGTGTTACGAACCGATTTGACCCACTTAGGGGCAGGGCCCAAGCTGGGTCCTGTAGTCTTTTTAAAACACGTGCTGGGCGGGTTTTTCTCATTGCACCTCAGCTTTAAATGGCGTAAATCCGTGTCTGTTACGTGAGTGTGCGTGTTGGGTTTCAGTTCGCGGCGCTTTGAGTCGATTCGCCCAAAAATTGAGAAAAAGCGCCTATATAATAACGGTATTGTTATTATTTATTATTATTTGCAGAAGCACTTCCCTTGGCTGGAATACCTTGGAATCGTCTGTTTACCGCTGATGACCTCCTGTCAAGCTTTAGGGCCGTGTGAGTACTTTAATATGCATATCTGAAGATCTCAACCCGTTCAGTGACGAGAAAATTTGAACACCACTCAACTGCAAGAGGTATAGATCTTCATGAGCCCCCGCAGTTGCGGAGGCTCATGAGGATATATGCCTCTTGCTGACACCACTTTGAATCCACGTTCCTGTAACATTATGGCTCTTTTTTATCTTCTGCATAATGCATCATTATTACACTTCTTTGAGCTGGATACTGGATATTGCACTGACACATCCAGCAAAGAAAATAACACGCATGGGATATGCAAGGACAAATACAATACACCGTTTCGTCCTTTCGTTTTTCTTAACCACTTAACTGTCGGGGCAAGGCGAACGCTACCCAGCTGCAAGAGACATAAACGCTCATAAGCCCCCGCAGTCGCGGGGGCTCATGAGCGTTTATGTCTCTCGTTTGTCCAATATTATTTTTGCCTGTTGTTGGTCCCAGTTAAATTGTGTTGTTCAAGGAAATTTCGGTCATTGTGCAGTCGTTTCGGACGCGAAGTTCGTGATCACTGGCAGCGAAAGGGGTTAAGCGTGTTTTTTTTTTCTTTTCTGTTTGTGTTATTTCCTTTCATTTCACACGCGTGGCAGTCACCTTTCTACTCAAAATGTCCATACTGCAGCGCTAGTACCATGGCTGCTGGTGACGGAACTTTTTGATGGTGCCTCTCGCGGCGCGGCCTCCTCTATCTGTGTCATGGTCCTGTGGTTCGCACTCTTCGTTGTTGGTTACGCTTTTCCGCCCATGCAGGTAAGCAGATGGATCGGTGAGTGAATAGATGGATGGATAGATGGATAGATGGACTGTTGGACGGACGGATGGATGGATGGATGGGTCTGTAGGTGGGTGTGTGGGTGGGATGGATGGATGGATGGATTAACGGACGGAAGGATTAAATGAAATGAAATGAAACTTTATAGTCCAAATATAAAAGAATAGGTGCGCAGACCTGTTTTCGTTCTTCTCCTTGCTACACACTACAAAACAAGAGAGAGAGAGAGAGAGAGAGAGAGAGAGAGAGAGAGAGAGAGAGAGAGAGAGAGAGAGAGAGAGAGAGAGAGAGAGAGAGAGAGAGAGAGAGAGAGAGAGAGAGAGAGAGAGAGAGAGAGAGAGAGAGAGAGAGAGAGAGAGAGAGGAGAGAGAGAGAGAGAGAGAGAGAGAGAGAGAGAGAGAGAGAGAGAGAGAGAGAGAGAGAGGAGAGAGAGAGAGAGAGAGAGAGAGAGAGAGAGAGAGAGAGAGAGAGAGAGAGAGAGAGAGAGAGAGAGAGAGAGAGAGAGAGAGAGCACGCATGCAGACAGACAGACAAACAGACAGGTAGATGCAGCCCTGAAATATTACAGCTAGACATCCTATGTACTTATCAAAGGGCAGGTCCCAAAGTTTGGAACTTCCGCCTTAGTGCGTATTAACTCATTCGAGACGTGCAGCATATCAGGATGCTGCACGTCTCGAATGAATTAATTTGAAACTTGTTCTCTTCTCATTGCAGGACCTTCTGGGGCCTTATTCTGTAGTGCCATTTGTGGGGATCACGGCATTTCAGTGGGTCTTCTTTTTCATCCTTCAGCCAGAAACACTAGGTGTCGCCACCAAGGGGGAAACAATCACTATTGACACTCCAAGTAAAAACCTGAAAAGTGCAAACAACTCATCAACGATTTCAACCGAATTCTAGCTATATTGACACAATACTGAGTCTGCGTTAAGCGGTAATTGTTTTTTTGTTGTTGATGTTTTGTTGTTTATTTGTTTGTACGTTGTTTGTTTGTTTGTTTGTTTGTTTGTTTGTTTGTTTTGGGTTATTTTTTTGACTGTTACTGGTTGCATTTATTGATGACTGTTATGGGTCTGGATCGTAATGTGACCACTAACACACTGTTACGCCCCAAGCTATGGCACGCCCCAGCCCGTGCACAAAAGGTCTTCCGGTCTCGAATTCATCACATGACCAGTGAGAAATACGTGAAAAATATTTTTAAAGCATGTGGTGCAGATTTGACCCTTTTAAGGATCAGTTTGTTTGAAATAAGCAGATAAGTACCCACGTAATGTTTTGTCGTTATGACGTCATTTTGGACTTTCAGAATGTGCGTCTTTTGTGGATTTTTCACTGCATACCGTTAAAATTGGGTCAGCCTTTTGTAACTAAGATCCATTAAAACGTCATGTAATTTTCCAGATCTAGATCAAGATCTGTACAAGTCAGTTTGTAAATGGCGCCGTCCCAAATGATCAACCAATCACCAAGGGGCATGCATCCATTACGAGACTACTCGAGACCGGAAAGGTTCTTGTGCACAGGCTGGGGCGTGCCACAGCTTGGGGTGTAACAACCACAATCCATACTGTGACCAGAACGGTGACTGCCAAGCATGTAAAATGTAAAGAAATACCCAACAAAGAAAGAAACACGCATACGAGAGACAAGCACAACACAGGTTAAAGCACCGTTTCAAAATAGTGACACAGATAAACGCACTACTTATACTTCTCACTTTTCACCTCAGAGATTCTAAGTAGTTTATCTAGTATATGTATATCTCTCTGCAAGAGGCATATATCCTCATGCGCCCCAGCTGTCGCGGGTTCTCATGAGGATCTATGCCTCTTGCTTGTATTTTTGTCTGTCCACCATGTTCCTTGAGCGGCTTGTGCTCTTTAGCATTGAATTACCAAAGATTTCACAAAAGCGTAAAGCGCGTCCACTAACAGTGAAAACGTTAATTACCTGCTACCTGCAGCCACCGTTAACCGTTCATGTTTAACCCCCGTGTGCATAAAGTCTGCGTGCACAAAGGGGTTAACTGACGTGTTTTCAGATATTTCACCTCTTACCTGCGATTGCACGCATATTTTGTTTCGGAAATATTTGTTCATTCAACGACCAAAAGCCGCAACCTTCCAAGGGACACGAAGTGGTCTTAGCAAGAGGCACAGATCCTCATGGGCCCCCGCAGTCGCGGGGGCACATGAGGATCTGTACCCCTTGCAGATGGATCATGTTTACGTATTGTCGGCAGTGAAGGGGTTCATTCGTGACAACGGGTACTACCGTAGAGAAGGAAGTCAGCGACGATTAGGATGTAATATATTGGGATTGACGGTAGAGCGATCACAGCCACTGAAGTGTGCCAAGTCATGAATGCCAACCTTGTACAGCGACACAGCGATTCCAAATGTTTATACTGCGATGACCCTGCAGCCAGTGAATGCTCGCGTGTGTGTGTGTGTGTGTGTGTGTGTGTGTGTGTGTGTGTGTGTGTGTGTGTGTGTGTGTGTTGGCGTGGGTGTGGGAGGGAGAAGGACTGTGTAGGCGTGCGTGTGTCAGTGTGTGTGTGTCAGTGTGTGTGTGTGTGTATGCGTGTGTATATACGTGTGAGTGTGTGTGTGTGTGTGTGTGTCAGTGGGATGGGGGGGGGGGTGGGGTGTGGGCGTGGGTGTGGGAGGGTGAGGGACTGTGTATGCGTGCGTGTGTCAGTGTGTGTGTGAGTGTGTGTGTGTCAGTGTGTGTGTGTGTGTGTGTGTGTGCGTGCGTGCGTGCGTGCGTGCGTGCGTGCGTGTTTCCGAAGGCAAAGCAATTCGAAATGTTGTGATGACCAAGCAGTCTTTTTAGCGCTTGTACATGCATTCTTGCATGTGTATCCGTGCGTGCGTGTGTTGAAACAAACTATTTGGGGACATTCTTATTAAAGGCGTTTTTCTGTTATGAATGCGACACTATTCTGTGTGTCTTCGTTTTGTTTCTATTAACCCAATCAGCCCTGACGCACTACAGCAGGAGATGGGTCGACCATGATAATTCAAAGGTAATGCCAGATTAGCTTGGCGCCTGTCAGCGCCAAGCTAATCTGGCACTGCCCTTGAATTATCATGGTCGATCCATCTCCTGCAACAGGTGCATAGTCGTTAGATGACCCTCCAAAATTGGGGAAATACGTGCGCCGGGCTGAATGAGTTAATATTGTTATTATGGCGTAATTGCTGTTGTTCTTAGTGGTGGCGTGGATGCCGCTGCTGATAATTAAATGAAGCTACAGAAAGATCAATTATTCTTTCATGTACGGTTATCTTGTTTTTTTGTTTAGATTCACGCACGGTATAATTATTGTTTTGCCGAATGTAATTGTAACATCGATCAGAGTATAGGTGTGCTTGTCTGTGATTGTGGACCCTATTTATTGTTTTCCTTGATACAAAGTTTGATTTATGACAGATGAGGATCCAACTTTTGTCGACGAATACGGGAAAGCAACTGACACATGTATCAAGACTGGCTATCAGTAGCACTTTTTGTCGAGGTGATTCCTGGCAGGAATCACCTCGACAAAAATCGCTACCGTCGGCAGAAAGATTGAAAGGTAATTTTTGTGATCCACAAAACTACGCAGTCTAAATGTCACACGATATGCAAGCTTACATAATCCCCAGCGGACATATAAAGGGTTGCACTTAAATGTATGTTTATTCTGCGACAATGCTCTATAGGAACTACTTGTCAACACGTTTACTTTCCAGAATACACTTAACTTTCAATGGCCATAGACGCGCGGCATCAGCATCAAGAGACGCGGGGGCTCATGAGGATCTGTATCTCTGTACGGCTACATTTATATCGGTGAGCCTCGGGCATCAACCCATTTAACCCCAAGGCAGTATTTCCCAAATGTTGGAGGGTCACCAAACAACTCTGTACAAAGTGCAGGAGATGGGTCGAGCATGATAATTCAAGGGTAGCGCCAGATTAGCTTGGCGCCATCAGGCGCCAAGCTAATCTGGCGCTACCTTTGAATTATCATGGTCGACCCATCTGGCGCTACCCTTGAATTATCATGGTCGACCCATCTGGCGCTACCCTTGAATTATCATGGTCGATCCACCTCCTGGAGTAGTGCCTCGGGCTTAATTGGTCACACCTGCAATAGCTTCGAAGACACCCGACAAAAATCAAAGTTTTACTTTAAACATTAAGCGACTATGCTTTTCTGTCCACCACGAAGGTGATTTCAAAGACGGGGCACCGAATAGGGTCCGAACAAATTTCGACCCCAGCTGAACTCAAAACCGCGACCTTTCGGACGAGAGTCGAATGCACCATACCACCGAGCTCCCCCAAAACTCAAAGGAGGCAACCGCATCGAAATATGACTTCGCACAAACATTGCACTTACGAAATTGCATGTGGACACTCTCGATAATCACTTTATGACTGACATTTTTTTTTCTAAAATCCTTCACTTGTTTACACCGGCCTACTTACACACTTTATATTTCTTGTGTTTGTTATCAGTGTATCTGTCCTGGTTGCTTTATAAAAAAGCGAACGCCGTTACCTCGTTCCATTTTCTTTCAACCAATTGCATGACATTAGAAACTGGTTATATAACACACAGGTAGCTGAAGCCAAACACAACTGACTTTCCCCTGCGTGTGTCTTGGTCTTCTGTTTCGGGAGTCAGCGCTACATGTCGTGCAAGTTGGTCTGTAATTTTGGACCTTACGGCCGTACACAGACCAGCACACAAATTCATGACGATATTATATAGCACAAAGAGGTATTTCATATCAATCAAGCTTGACTGAAATAATAATAATAAAGGTAATTTGTATAGCGCCTAATCACCAAGGTGCTCTAGGCGCTTTACAATCACAGTAATGAAACATAAAGCAAAATACAAAAACAAGCACATACAACAACAAAAATACATTGATTTACAAGGAGCAGAAAACTCTCTCTCTCTCTCTCTCTCTCTCTCTCTCTCTCTCTCTCTCTCTCTCTCTCTCTCTCTCTCTCTCTCTCTCTCTCTCTCTCTATCTCTCTCTCTCTCTCTCTCTCTCTCTCTCTCTCTCTCTCTCTCTCTCTCTCTCTCTCTCTCTCTCTCTCTCTCTCTCTCACACACACACACACACACACACACACGCACATGATGAGCTGGCAGACAAAATGTTCTTTACGTATATGCAACAGAGAAAAGGTGTGTTTTAAGCTTGGATTTGAAACTGGGAAGAGATGATGAGTGACGCACATCAGCTGGGAGAGCGTTCCATGTAATGTTTCTAAGGTCAGTCGAGGAAAATTCAGGGAAGAGCTCCGTATTTTTTCAGCGCTGGTAAAACTAATGTTTCTTACACACCTCCTTCTTTGCGCTATTACGTCATCATGTAGGAACATTTGTCTCGCATCCAAACTATTGACGCCACTTTTTATTACAACGTAAATTACGTCCAGACTTTTGCCAAAACACTTTGGCTGCTGTGTTGTGACTAGGCGTGTGCCGAAAGCCAACTCACATCTGATTCATGCCAAGAAATAGGTGAGTAAGAAATAGATTCTTACATTGTTGTTTAGGTGATACTAAGAATCTCACTCTCTTGGTCTTAAAGCCTTATCCTACTCGCTTTCGATCGTAGGAGAAGGTTTTAAAACCACTCGATTGAGATTCTCAGGGTCACCTAAACACCGAAGTAAGAATCTATATGTACTAGAGAAATGTAAGGCTTCCTAAGCCTGTGCTGTGTTCAGAGGCTCTGGTTTATAATGTACCTTCCAAGCAGGTGTTCTGCAGTCGATGACATGGTGTTTGCTTAGAGGACTCTGGACATAAAGTCTGGTCGAAGCGTGCGATCCAAGGTAACGTAGAATCGATGATATAATGATGATATAAGCACCATCCAGTTGTGAAGTAACGGTGTGAGATCAGGATAGGGCGAAAACAGAGACCACTATGACGAGAAAGGTAAGAAGTTTGCGTGTTGTCCGTTTTGTACATTTTTTTCTTATCAGCAGACGATTTTCGTACATCAGAAGTAGGTCAGACTCTACACGTGATCGACGCACACAGTGTATGGATCAAAATCCCGGACAAACATGCGATATCGCATGTTTGTCCTTAATTTTAATTAAAGTCCGGAACGCATTTAAATATTTATTTCTGACAATTTTATTTTATCATTCACTACTTTTATATTCTAACCCTTTCTTGTATAAAACCGTAACAAATATGATTGGGCGTTACTATAGATTATTAACCTACTATAACACTTTTCGGAAAAACGAATACTTGCTATTTTAGTTTTAGTATCTAACGCCAGCTTCCCGGCACAGGCAAACAACAGAAACGCGTGTACGCGATCTTGTTCAATGTGCAATGATTATCTCTATTTAATTCAATTGTCGAGTGTTTGCTTTTTCCAATTAAAAAAAAAAGACAAAAAAGATTACTGCAAAGCGCGTAATATAAAGAGAAGAACCAATAAAAAATAAATAAAAAAAAACGCTTGGAAAAGACAGTTACGGCATTACTGTGTTGTAACTGTCTTTTCTCAGCGTGTTTCTGTGTTGGCTGGCTTCTTCTCTGCTTTTTCTTTTTTCGTGAAATGAGGACATCCGTGCAAATTCGATCGCATTTACTGTCCTTCAAAAGTCCTCCCTGCTATGGAAACAACATTTACTTAACCCTTTGAAGTGCCAACACCCTACAGCAGGAGATTGATTGACCATGATAATTCAAGGGTAGTGCCAGATTAGATTGGCGCCTTCAGGCCCCAAGCTAATCTGGCACTACCCTTGAATTATCACGGTCAATCCACCTCAAACAAGTGATACATAGTCGTTAAGTAACACTTCCAAAATTCGGGAATTGCGCCCATGGCGCTAAAAGGGTTAACAGACAGTGCCGACTTTGTCCTTTGTAGGAGGAAAAGAAGGTGAAGCAGAGTGGTGGCGGCGAGACAGAAGCCTCCCTAACATGGCGAGCAGTAGTGTCGGTCGTCTACGTTATGGCGAGCAATTTCATCTCTGGCTATTGCATGACTGCTCTCAACTCGCCCGGAAATGTAAGACTGCCTTATGCTGGCAGACGCAATTTGATATGCGTTTTTTTACAAATCGGACATTGCGCGCTTAACTCATTGTGCCAGAGGTACGAAATACCCACACTTTGGAGTTATCCTCTGAGGACTGCACCATGATAGTTCAAGGGTGGTGGCAGAATAGCTTGGCGCCTATAGGCGCCAAGCTATTCTGCCACCACCCGTGAACTATCATGGTCGAGCCAAATCTTGCTGTGGTGTGTCGCAGGCAGAATGAGTTAAACGCTTAGTTAATTTTCAGTCCATCTCTCCTTCGCACTATATATATCACTGAAAAAATGAACTTGAGACAGCTCTGGATGAATATAACCACATGTTTTGTTTGCTAAGATCACTAAATATGATTATTGAAAGAAAGAATAGAAGAATGTAAAGTATGCACACACAAACCCTCGACGGTAAATACGCTGAAGGCAAATACATACCTCGTGCTGTGATGTGACCACCATCTCTTCTCTGTAGATAGGTTCAGAGCTGGTCATTGGGTAATCGATCGCCTATTCAATAACACGGGTAGTAGTAAATAGCGAAATCTGCTATTTACTACTACCCGGCTAGAGACCATCCCATGCAAGTGGATCGTGGTCTTGCCAAGGCGCCAAATATAACCGCTTTCAAGAAGATTCAGCGCTACAACGACAGATCAGATTCAGCGAGGTAGTACTGCGGCCGCTTTCAAGGGATTCCACGTCGAGCGCCTGTTCACAGTCATGTCCCAGTAAGCAAACAGTCATCGGGCCTACATCGTAAGGCGTCAGCCCGATGACCTTTCGCTGACTTGGGTGCGGTGTCGCGCTGCAGCCGTAATCCAGCGTTGCTTTCAGCTGATAAGGGAGTTTATGAACGAGACCTCCTTGTCACGTGGTGAGGGCGAGATGCCGGTGGAGACGCAGACGTCGCTCTACGGTCTGCTGTCCGCCATTTTTGCCATCGGTGCCGGAGTCAGTTCTGTGTGGACGCAGAAAATTGCCGACTACGTTGGAAGGTGAGTATTCACTTAACTCATTCAAGACGTAACGCCTCTTGATACGCGGCTTCTGCCTAAACGGTGTTCCCGTCTGACCCCCTTCACAGTGGAGATACAAGGAATCCTATCCATCCTAGACATACACCCTCATGACCCCTGCAGTCATGTTACCGGTGTTTCATTGTAAAGTACGTGTTATTTGTAAATGTAGATCGTAGGCTTTGTAAAGAATTACGGGCGCTGGGAATCAGTAGTTTTAGAAAGTAACTCTTTATAAGTTATTTGAAAATTACAAAAAACAAAGAAAAATAAATCCCAAGACTACGAAATAAACAGTGAAACTCACTCACTCACTCACTCACTACCTCACTCATTCACTACCTCACTCACTCACTCACTCATAAATTAACAAACAAACAAACTAACTAACTAACTAACTCAAAAACGGAAACGGCACAAGTGCATATTTAGATTTTTTAGCACTATTTATTTTGATATCATGTCTTGCTAGACGCCATAGCATTTTTCTTGCTTTTTCTATAACCGTTGATACACATGCGTTTCAGAAAGCGCTTGCTTGCGCTGTGTGCTGTTGCCTCCTTAGTGTCGGCACTTATGATGGGGCTGTGCAAGGAGGCCAACAGTTACGAGCTGTTATTCGTAGGACGAGCATTGACTGGACTCACAGCCGGTGAGATGCTGAATTTTGCAACCCCCCTGACTGCCATAGGACGCAGCGTGTGTTTCAGAAATAGTTGTTAATTCAGAGCTGTCCAATGTACGCAGATCAAAAGCGATGTCCGCAAGAGGCATAGATCCTCATGAGCCCCCGCGAATGCGGGGGCTCATGAGGATCTATGCCCCTTGCAGTTTGATTGTGTTCAGTTTCCTCGGCAGTGAAGGGGTTAATTTAACTAGACCCATTTAGCCGTGGCACACTACAGCAGAATCCGTTTTTAAAGGCACCGTTTTTACCAGGGAAACAAAAATGGTCTTCAAAGTTAGTTGTTCCCTCAAGACAAGACAGTCTTCCGAGGCAAAAAGTGTCACCTGCCATTAAAGACCATCGCGTAGGTGGCAATAGCCACCTAAATGATGGTCTTTAATGGCAGGTACTCTTTCAGACGGGTGGTCGCTCAAACCAGTTTCTGCGGTGTCACACTTTTAATTGTTATACCCAAAACAGCAGTTGTCAGCGACGCCGACTTAAGGTTAGGTGTTCATGTGTTGCGTCTTGATGACCGTCTGTACATTTTTCGTCTGCCTGTTTCTTAGGGCCTGTTTCCATATAGCTACACGACAGCGGCGAGGTAGGTGACAGGGCACAACAAGAAAAAAAAAGTAGCCGAGCAGCAGGCGGACAATCGCTTTGTGTGTTTCCGTGTAGCGGAGTGACAGGCGGCATCGCACCCCTATAACAGCTGTTTAGATTAGTTGCGATTTGTCATAGAGCGCTGAAATCTTCTTACCACATTGACCTGCCAAAGACCAGGCGTAGCAATCAGTTCACCGTGCGGAATCGCGGGAAAATCTTCTTTGAATAATTCCGAGAGAATTCCTTATCGAAACATGACTTCTCACTAAAATGTCACTTACGAAGTAGCCTGCAGCGAGAAAATTTTGTGGGTTCGCTGTCTCCTGTCGCAAGGCAGTCGCGCCGCTGTCGAGTCGCGCATATGGAAACTCTGTGTTCTCGATTCGTGTTGCTGTCGCCACCGCTTTTGCGTCGCTGTCGCGCCGTTATATGGAAACACCCCCTTTGTTGATTGGTATGTCCGTCAAAACGTATGGTTGGTTTGTCTCTCTGTTATCTTTAGCTATTTCCCAGTGCGCAAAAAGGCCATGGGGCCGACGTTGGCCCGCGCACAGCCATGCACGGGCCAACAGCGGCGGACATCGGTCCGATGGCCTTTTGCGCATTGGGTTCTCTAGCTATTACGTGATTTTTGTTTCTGTCAGGCGTGCAGTCGGCAACGCAACCCTTCTACCTGGCCGAGCTGCTTCCGCGCCGCTACATCGGGCGTGTGATGGTGCTGAACGTGATGGTCTTGATCACATCTGGGCTGGTTATGTCCATCGTTGGCTATGATGAACTGTTTGCCACGCCCTCTCTATGGCCGGTCATTGTGGGTAAGAAGTTTAAGTGTAAGTTAACCCTTTGCGTGTCGGTAGCGGTTTTTGTCGCATGAGTGGTGATGATTTGACACGCAGGCTCTGACTCCGAGGTTTTGCAGCGGTGCCAGAACTGTGTGTCTTAAGTAAATAGATAATGTTACATAGTTTTCATCATAATGTTAACCCATACATTAACTTTTTTAATGAAGAAAGAACACAATGAATAAAAAGAAATAAATATAGTTGAAACTGTATCCTACATATTTCTTGCATCACAAAATCTACTTAGATCACACAATAGATTCCTTTACTTAATGTGTTTCCGCAGGATCTCACGGTGTATTTGCCCTGCTGCAGCTCTGTTTGTATGTTGTCGCTGTACCGAGTCCTTTCTTTCTCTTGAACAAACAAAAAAAAGAGGAGGCCATCAAAGGTAAGACAACATTTTTTATTGATTTTCTATTACACAAGTCTTATATAACATATAAAATCTTCGTTCGCGAAGTCAAGCCAAGAGATTACACAAGTCTTATATAACACCAAAAGTTCGACACGCCCGAAGGCTCCGATACACATATATTGGCCCATGAAAATTACTGCGCGTTTGACCGACAAACTTTGGACATAACATAATTTTCTTTTGCGTAACTAGTGACAAAATGTTGGCAAAATTTGTCATCAGCGGAGCGGGTTCCCGCAAACTATCGCGCTCTTTAGCGCGAGAGCCGAGAAATTGCAGTGGGCTTTGGGCAATGACAGCGCGTCACTATGGACGATCGGCAGTGCGAACAGGACAACTTTACAGAAATAAATCATGGCGCAATATTAGCAGATTTTACATGAAAATGCATCTACTGTTGATATAACAAATAATTATACTAGCCATTTAAACGACATGGCAGACCATTTTCAAAAGCCACTGTGATTGGCTTCATCGCCATATGCAGTTATTATGTATGTTGAGAGGTCGTTTTCCGAAGCATTATTTCTACAAAAACCGATGTAAGGTTGTATTGTAACAACTGTATGACCAGAAAGCAATCATCGACAGTTTTTTTTGTCAATCTGAGCTTAAATTTTGCCGCATATTGTATGTGATTTACAGTAAAACTGTATCGGCAAAGCGTAACAGTTAGCTGAGTTGCCCACATTTCGTGGCTCACCGAGTCTAGTCTCGGCTGAAAATCGCGTGATCTAGCGAGCGTTCTCGCTCTACACCCTGTTGCGAAGTTCCCTGTAATGATGAAATGGTTTCCGCGTGCAGCTCTACAATTGTTGCGGGGTCAGAAGGACGTAGAGAAGGAACTGCAAGAGATGAAGGATGCCGCCAGGAGTCGACACAAAAAACACGAAGTCGGTGATTAACACGTTCTATTCTATCGTATTCGTAAACCCATTCAGCACCAACGCACTATAGCAGAAGATGGACTGACCATGATAATGCAAGGGTAGTGCCAGATTAGTTTGGCGCCTGATGGCGCCAAGCTAATCTGGCACTACCCTTGCATTATCATGGTCAGTCCATCTCCTGCAGTGGTAGTTAGTCGTTGAGTGAAAAATATTTTAACTTCAAATAACTTAAAATAACTAAACCACTGGTTGCTTTCTAAAATAAAATTGTTTCCCAGCGCCTGTAATTCTTTACAAAGCCATCTACAAATAACACGTACGTTACAATGAAACACGGGTAACATGACTGCAGAGGTCAAGAGAGTGTATGGCGACACCTCTCAAATTTGGGAAATGCAGCCTTGGGGATAAACGGGTTAAATAAGATTCCAACAAAGAAAGAAATTAACGACATTGACGATATCATTTATTAATTTGGGGATTTTTACCCCAGTTTCAAAATGGTCTTACATAGAAGAAATACAATGCAGTATACATCCTGCCCACTAAGAAACATTAGGTAATTTTTAACCATAAAAATAAATTGTGTTGTATTTGTTGTTTCTTTCTTTTGGGGGATTTCTTTGCATTTTACGAACTGGGGGGTCACTTTTTGGTCTGAAATATTCTTGATTGTCGGCGTGAGCAGTTCATGGTCACCTTTTGAAAGATCGTTGTTTAAAGTAGTTCTTTGCCTACGGATGTCGACTTTGGCTGCCTAGACGTTACTTACCCGAGAACATTATCTTCCCGCTGAATGTGTCGTCACAAGCCCTTACTTGGCCTGGGCACCGGATCCAGAAATGAACTCGTTAACAAAATTGCTTAATGGCTGGGTAAGCAATACAGAAAAATTACTTAATGGGCAAAGAATTATTAAGAATAGAGTGAAATGACACTAACTATAACAAAAGGTAAAAATGTTCAGTCAACTGGGCCCGTTGCACGATGCAGAGGTCAGCTGCATGAAAGGACGTAAATCTTGCGCCAGCCACTTAGCAAAGGTGCTCCGCTACAGCAGCACCTTTTTGCGTAAGCTTTTAAGCCCACTCGTGCAACCGAAGTCGGTAATCTGTGTCCAGTGTCCTATGGTGTCAGGTTAGCTCAGCGCACATTCTTCTGTAAGCGTCCCAAAGTTCAGACAAAGTTGTCATGAAATCCTCTACTGCAGTGGACGTAGATTGTGTTTTAGGAATCAATGCAAATTCAACGTCACAGGAACACGGATACAAAATACTTTTAGCAAGAGGCATAGATCCTCATGAGCCCCCGCGACTGCGGGGGCTCATGAGGATCTATGCCTCTTGCAGTTGGGTGACGTTCAGTTTTTCTCGTCAGTGAAGGGACTGAACGTCGTGAATGAGAAGCTTTCTGTCTGACCTTCAACGTTTCAGATGTCTGTGATCCAGCTGTTCCTCGCAGCCTCCTTACGCCGCCGTCTGGTCGTTAACATTATGGCCATGATCTGCTTCAAGTGGACAGGAATCGTTATTGTGAGTTTGTTCTCTTGTTTATCAAACAGGGTTGCATCTATGCCTAACCCTCAACCCCCCACATCCACCCCTCCCTCCCCAACCCACCCCATCACACCACCCCCACAAATTCCTCGCCACCCCCCCCCCCCCCAACTTCTTCCATCCCCCCCCCCGTCCCCTCCCTCCAACCCATTAAGCAAACTAAGACTCTCACGATCAGTTCCACCGATATAATGCGATTTATAACTCAGATGCGTATAAAGAGTTTCTTCAGATTTCACGTCCAAACGCACACTTAACTCACCAGTACGTCCGCAGAGCTTCTCACAGAAAGGCCGTCCGAATTGTTTGTGTTTGATTCCCAACAAAACTTCGTTTGACATCACACTTTGCAGTTTTCTTTTATTATTGTTCCCAGCTGTGACAGTCCTCAATAATACGAAGAGATATTATGCACGCTATTTTGCTTCATTATTTTCTGTGATGTCAATGTATTTCAGACAAAATGCGTAGTTTATATTTGGTACTCCAGAAACCTTTTTGGGATACGATGTATATCTGGAAAAAAATGTGCTTATATTTTGAACATTTAGCGCACTGTGTACCAAAAATGTTTTCGTTATGTTTGTTTGTACTTTGACATGTTCACTCTTAATGCCTTCCCTGCCACTGTACATACATGTTTGTTTCTGAAATCGTGGTTCATTCAACGACCACATGTCAACGACGTCCAAGAAACATGGACACAAATTGGTCTCAGCAGGAGACATATAACCTTATGAGAATCCGTAGTCGCGGGGGCTCATGAGGATCTATGTCTCTTGCAGTTGGATCGTGTTAACATTTTTCTCGGCAGTGAAGGGGCTAATTATGACATTACAACGCGTCACAGCAGGAAACGTATGTCTGTTATCCATAAGTGTAGATAACATGCACGCTAACATGCACGAAATGCCTCAGCTACGATACAGACTCCGAACAAGTCGCGAAGTTAATCTCACACTACCCCTGAACTGTCATAACCGACACGTCTTCCACTGTTGATTCACATTCCAAAAATCATTTTTAGTTGCGAATGAGTTAAAGACAAACACAAAAACAGTTTTCCATCTTCCGTGGCTTAGAGGTCCCATCCAAAGTTCAAAACGGCATTATTAGCAGGCGTACATGAATTCCTACAGGAATCATCGCGACATTAACCGTTACCGACACGTAAAGGGTTAACGGCAAACTTACCCTGTTTCCGTTTCAGGTGATATTCTACTCTGTGCAAGTGATTATGGCGGCTGGAGTCAATCAGCGAGTCGCCCGCTACCTATCGTCCGGTGTAACTTGTTTTGGGATTCTTTCCACCTCAGTGGCACTGTACTTCGTGCAGCGGGTGCCCAGGAGGCGGATGCTGCTAGGGGGACTTGCAGGGATGGTTTTCTTTGAAAGCGTCATGTCCCTCGCTTTGATATTTGGCGTAAGCGCAATGAGTAGCCCCCACTCCCTCCCCACCTCCCCCCCCCCCTCCCCGTGCATGTAAACATAGGCACAGTTTAAAGTGACAAGGATGTTAATGAAATATCTCCAATCTATTGGGAGATGGACATTTGTGATAAACACTTAATATACATTTTATTAGAGGCCCTAAGAGTCCACTGATTGATTGATTGATTGATTGATTGATCGATCGATCGATCGATCGATCGATCGATCGATCGATCGGTCGGTCGGTCGGTCGATCGATCGATCGATCGATCGATCGATCGATTGATTGATTGATTCACTGACTTACTTGCTGACTAACTCACCGACTGACCGACCGATCTACGGACTGATTGACTGAGGGTGAGTGAGAGAATGATTGAATGAGTGAGTTAGTCAGTTAGTTATAGTTATGGGTGGACTGATGAATGGGTGAGCGGATGGACAACACGGACGGACGGTTGGATGGGTCAGTACACTGATACACATGTAATATCACACATACTGTACAGTAGTATAGCAGACTGGCCTGTGCTGAGTTTTTCCCCCTGAGAATTTTGTGTCCACGTGAATCAGCCTTTTCCTTTCTTTTGTTTTATTTTGGTTGGTAACGCAGGAAGGCATTTTCTGGCTCAATATCGTGGCACTGATCTGCATACCAGGCATAGCTGGAAGTCATGCATTTGGACCCGGTAAATATATTAAAACTAGTAATTCAATCCTTCTGTTAACACATTCGAGACGTGATGCATCCGGACACGCGGCTTTACGCCGCGTATCTAGATGCAACACGTCTCGAATGAGTTAAACCATTTGCTTAACCCATCATGCCTAAGTCTTATAAAAACCAGGCTTTCTTTCTTATTTCGTTTCCTTTACTCTTTACGCCGGGGTCGGTTAGGCTGCAGATACAGTCAATACGTGAAAGAATCCATTCACAAATCAAAGGAACAAAAATCCGATGGCCGGTGTGTATTGGCTAAAGACGGAAAATAAATGATCTCAAAATCATTACAATGATTACTTAAGTGCCAAGGGACTAAAAATGAAAACAGTAGTTAAGTATGATGACAGCGGCTAACCACGAAAGAAAGGAATAAATAAAACAAAACTCTCTGACTTGGGTGCCTTGGTGCTGTGACAGCTCAAGTGCCGTGGCTGCTGATCCCAGAGTTCTTTGATGATTCGGCGCGCGGCGCGGCCTCTTCCGTCAGCACCATGGTGTTGTGGTTCTCCCTCTTCCCCATTGGATATGCCTTCCCTCCTCTGCAGGTATTTTCTCTTCGTTCCTTATACAGTTCCCCTTCACTGACGCAAAACAACCAGCAACGCCCAAATGCAAGAGACGTAGATCTTCATGAGCCCCCGCAATTGCGAGGGCTCATGAAGATCTTTGTCTCTTGCTCATGCAGGTATCCCCCCCCCCCCACCCCCTATTTTGCCCGTTATTTTTCTTGCACTAAAGTGGAAGGCTCAATGACTTAACGAATAATTCTGTAGTCCATCCAAGAGTTTCATTGTACGTTGCGACTTGTTGCTTTCACACAAAATGGACTTACTGCATGTCTTTTTGCTTTTAAAGAGAAGTATTGTTTTGACGGTTCTGCTTAGTACTTACCTGCTTTGTTTAATGGGCCGGTTGCGAGTTCCCGGGCAGCGCGAAAACGCTCTCTAAATTACGCGACTTTGAGCCGAGACTAGACTTAGCGATCCACGAAATATGGGCGACTTGGCTAGCTGTTACGCCTAGCCGATACTGTTTTGCTGTGAATCATGCAGCATGCGGCAAAATTTACGCTCAAATTGACAAAGAACTGTCGAAGAGTGCTTCCTGGTCGTTACAATACAACATTTGTTTTATTATGTATGTGGAGATAATACTGGCGGAAAACAAGCAGCATTCACGAAACAATCATATGGTGATGAAGCCAGTCAAGGTGGCCATGTCGTTTTTATAGCCGGTGATTAATATTAAACTTTGTTTTTACCAACAGCAGATGCATTTTATTTATGTAAACTCTGCTAATAATATAGGGCGATTTCACGAAAATAATTTGTTTCTGTACAGTTTTCCTGCCGGCGGCACTGCCGATCATCCATAGTGACACGCTGTCAGCGCGCACAGCCAACTGCGCTTTCTCGCCTCTCGAGCTAAAGAGCGCACTAGTTTGATGGAACTCGCGACCTCGGTATTACTCATATAATTATGTTCCTTTAACTCATTCTGCCCGCGACACACCACAGCAAGATATGACTCGACCATGATAGTTCAAGGGTGGTGGCAGAATAGCTTGTCGCCTATAGGCGCCAAGCTATTCTGCCACCACCCTTGAACTATCATAGTCGATCTGTCTCCTGAATTATAATTCAGTCCTCAGAGGATAACTCCAAATTGTGGGTATTTCGTACCTCGGGCACAATGAGTTAAATATTTACACATTTGTTACAGGAAGCCGTCGGGCCGTATTGCATACTACCCTTTGTCGGCCTTTCGGCCTTTTTCTTCGTCTTCTTCTTCATCTTTCAACCGGAGACCCTGGGACAGGCCATCAAAGAACAGACAATCACCGTTGACAACTCTTCAGTGAAAGAAGACAAAGAAATTCAATACGAAAGCGTTCGTTTGTAGAGTGAAAGAACCGGAAACAGATCAATACACTGTTCCACTCCAGACTGCGAGAGATCACCAAGGTTTATGTTTCTGGTAGTGGAAGAGGCAAGATCAGAGAACGTTTTAATCGTAGTATTCGGGGATGGTGGGGAAGAAAAGGAATATAATCCTCCAGTAAGCAATGGGTCCTCGGGCCGACGTCGGCCGCAGTTGGCCCGCGCACGGCTGTGCGCGGGCCAACTGCGGCATAGGCAATTGTGTGTGTAGGTTTATGATCTGATGTTATGTGGGCCTGTCGATGACAGGATGTGGGTCGACCATGATAGTTCAAAGGTGATGTCAAAATAGCTTGGCGCCTGTAGGCACCAAGCTATTTTGACGCCACCCTTGAACTATCATGGTTGATCTATCTCCAGAACTGTGACGTACGCCTCAAAGGGTATCAGAAAAAAAAATGACGATTTGATTCTTGGGAGGTAATGAGTTAATCTACTTGGGCCTGCATCCACTGCTACTGTTTACAGTACTGGTGGTTGCATGCATAAGGGGGTTAATTTAAACTCCATCATGGGAAATATCCTCTGGGTTTCTTTGGCCTTACTATCCCTGTGGCTGTTGGTAGCGCTTTTATGTCACAATTCCTGCGGGAATCATCGCGACAAAAAGCACTTCTGACAGTCACAGGGTTAAAGGGCAAGTGCTTGCTGCTATATGTGGTCCCATATGGCTGACAGGCGGGGAAGTGGCGCAGTGGTTAAGGCGTCTGCCTCCAATGCCAAAGGTGCGAGGTTCGATACCGGGTTCCGGCGTTGGATTTTTCTCCTCTGGTGTCACCGTCTGGGCAGTGGGCAGATGTTCACATCTGCACGGGACATAGACGACCCCGGCCCCCACGAGTCCCCTGCTGCCTTGCAGGCCTGGCCGCTTGGCTGCGGAAAGGCTAAGGGAGGAAACCCCTGACATCAAAGCCCCCGTGTCTCCGGGGAAGGCTTTTGAGCCAGAGACTAAGACAAGGACAGTCTGATATAAAACCTACGACCCGAGGACCTCGATGCCACCGTCCCAGCTTGCTAGGCCATGGCAAACGAACCAAGGGTTTAAAGGGTGGGGCCAGTACTGCGCACACTGCACTCCACCAAAAAGCTCCACCGCGCAGGCTTTAGGAAATGCCCACGGACTATGACACTGAACTTTCCAAGTCCTGTAGCGATGGGCAAGGGGCAAAACGGCAGGTGAAAGAAGCCGCAGTCTCAAACCTGCATGCAGGCGGTTCAGGATATTGGTCGCCTGATGTTGACCTGGGGATGACAACGTCACTCGGCACACCCTGAACGACCAAGCAGCCTTCTCTAGGGACAGCACTGCTTGCTCCACACGGAGAGGGGCCTAGAAAAGGTGGCCTAACCAAAGCTCATCCCCTCGTAACCCCAGTTGGCTAGCCGCGGTCAACGGGCATCTTCTCATGCGGTCAGAAAACAAGAAAAAACAATGGATCCACTCTCATGACGACCACGACCGGACTCAACGTAGCATGCTGGAACATCCGAACCATGCTCGACACAGCAGACAGCGGACGCCCTGAACGTCGCTCCGCCCTCATTGCCCATGAATTGCGGAGGTTAAACATCGACATCGCCGCGCTCAGCGAAGTACGCCTTCCGGAGGAAGGCAGCCTCCAAGAACTTGGCGCTGGCTACACCCTCTACTGGTCAGGCAGGCCTGCATCAGAAAGACGGCTCTCTGGCGTGGGCTTCATGGTGAAGACCCCCATTGCGACTAAGTTGGAAAACCTACCAACGGGTCACTCCGACCGCATCAAGTCCATGCGCCTCCCACTGAAACACCAGCAATATGTCACCCTTCTCAGTGTGTACTCCCCAACCCTCCTGGCAGAGCCTGCAGAAAAAGACAAGTTCTACTCTGACCTGCGCAGCCTCCTGCAGAGCACCCCTGCAGACGACAAAGTCATCATTCTTGGCGACTTCAACGCCAGAGTGGGCCAAGACTCTGAAGCCTGGAAAGGAGTCCTCGGCAAGCATGGCGTTGGGAACTGCAATAACAATGGTCGCCTACTGTTGGAGCTCTGTGCAGAGCAGCAACTTGTCATCACCAATACTACTTTCCAGCAAAAGGACAGTCGAAAGACCACCTGGATGCATCCTCGCTCCAAGCACTGGCACCTTATCGACTATGTCCTAGTGCGTCAGAGGGACCGCAGTGACGTCCTCCTCACCAGAGTGATGCCCAGCGCAGAGTGCCACACTGACCACCGCCTTGTTCGCTGCAATCTCAGGCTCCGCCTCAAGCTGAAACCCAAGAAAGGGGGCCCCCCCAAGAAAAAGCTTGATGTTGCCAGCCTTCAGCGTGACGACAAGAAAGCTGCCCTTCAGGCCGATTTACAGCGCATGCTCAAAGACACAGTTGATCCAGCAGACTCCTCCCCTGAAACACTCTGGGAACAACTGAAAACTGCTATTGTAAAATCCTCTGTGGAAGTCTTGGGCTTTGCTAGAAAGAGGAACAAAGACTGGTTTGACGAAAACGACGTAGAGATCCAGGAACTTCTAGCAAAAAAAAAGAGCCGCCCACCAGGCCCACCTAGCCCAGCCTTCCTGCCCTGTGAAGAAGTCTGCCTTCCGCCTCATCTGCAGCAGTCTCCAGCTCAAGCTTAGAGAGCTCCAGAACGAGTGGTGGTCCAGACTCGCACAGAGGACCCAGCTCTGCGCTGACAACGGTGACTACAGGGGCTTCTACGAAGCACTGAAAGCAGTGTATGGCCCTAGGCACCTGGTACAAATTCCCCTGCGAAGCGCTGATGGACAGGCACTCCTCACAGATAATACCTCCATCTTGAACCGCTGGTCGGAATACTTTCAGGACCTCTTCGGCGCTGAACGCACTGTTCAAGAAACAGTCATCCTCCAAATCCCGCACCTTCCACTAAAGGTTGAATTGGACGAACCGCCCACCGCCGAAGAGACCCTCACAGCCATCCACCAGCTCAAGAGTGGCAAAGCAGCAGGCATTGACGGAATCCCGCCAGAGATCTGGAAACATGGAGGCCCAGCACTGCACAACATGCTCCACGACCTCTTTCTCTGCTGCTGGGAAAAAGGAACACTACCAAAAGATCTCCGTGATGCAGTCATCATCACCCTGTACAAGAACAAAGGAGAGAAGTCTGTCTGCTCTAATTATCGTGGAATTACCCTGCTGTCCATTGCCGGGAAAATTCTCGCAAGGTTGCTCCTGAATCGGCTGGTACCTGCCATCGCTGAAGACCACCTCCCAGAGGGCCAGTGTGGCTTTAGAGCCAACAGGAGTACCACCGACATGGTCTTTGTGCTGAGACAGCTTCAGGAGAAGTGCCGCGAGCAGAACAAAGGGCTGTACGTAACGTTTGTCGACCTAGCAAAAACGTTTGACACTGTGAGCAGGCAAGGTATGTGGCAGATCCTGGAGCGACTAGGTTGTCCCCCAAAGTTCCTCAACATGATCGTCCAGCGCCACGAGGACCAGCAAGGCCAGGTCAGACTAAACAGTGACCTCTCAGAACCGTTCCCCATTCGCAACGGCGTTAAGCAAGGCTGCGTGCTGGCACCGACCCTCTTCACCATCTTCTTCAGCATGATGTTGAAGCAGGCCACAGTGGACCTCGACGATGACGACGCAGTGTACATCAGGTATCGTCTCGATGGCAGCCTGTTCAACCTCAGACGACTGCAGGCCCACACGAAAACCCTAGACCAACTGATTCGTGAGCTGCTCTTCGCTGATGACGCTGCCCTCGTTGCACACACACAGAGAGCCTTGCAGCGCATTACGTCCTGCTTCGCAGATGCTGCCCAGCTCTTTGGACTTGAGGTCAGTCTGAAAAAGACAGAGGTCCTTCATCAGCCAGCACCCAAGGAAGAGCATCGCCCTCCCCACATCACCATCGGCGAGTCCGAACTGAAGTCTGTACACCAGTTTACCTACCTTGGCTGCATCATCACGTCAGACGCCAAGCTGGACAAGGAGCTGGACAACAGGCTGGCAAAAGCGAACAGTGCTTTCGGGCGACTATTCAAGCGGGTGTGGCACAATCAACAGCTGAAAAAAAGGCACCAAGATCAGCGTGTACAGAGCTGTCGTCCTCACCACCCTGCTGTACGGTTCCGAGTCCTGGGCCCTCTACCGCAGCCAACTACGACTCCTCGAACGCTTTCACCAGCGCTGCCTGCGTACCATCCTCAGCATTCACTGGAGTGACTATGTCACCAACGTCGAGGTCCTTGAACAGGCGGAAACTGTGAGCATCGAGGCTTTGCTGCTGCGGACACAGCTTCGCTGGGCGGGGCACGTCTCCAGGATGGAGGATCATCGCCTGCCCAAGATCACTCTGTTCGGCGAGCTCGCCACTGGACACCGAGACAGAGGGGCACCAAAGAAGAGATACAAAGACTGTCTCAAGAAGTCACTTAGTGCCTGCCAAATCGACCACCGCCAGTGGTCTTCGCTTGCTGCGGACCGTGACACCTGGCGCTCCACCATTCACAAGGCAGCCGTCTCCTTTGAGGACTCTCGCAGAGCTAACCTTAAGGACAAGCGGCTCAGAAGAAAAAACAGAGTTGTCGTAACTCAGAACCCTGACCAGACCTTCCCCTGCAGCCACTGCGGTCGAACCTGCCTGTCCCGGATTGGCCTCCGCAGTCACGAAAATGCCTGCAGACGACGTGGGCAAGCCCTACAGAATCTTCGTTCGCGAAGTCAAGCCAAGATGTGGGCCTACAAGCAACCACACTTACTACTATGATGTCAGTTATGTTCTGATTACTCACTTCAAAACGTTTCACTAAATGATCAACTTAAATACCTCATGACCATAAGGTACTGAATGTCCTATGAAGGCAAAAGACAGCAAGTCCATTGTCCATTTTGTGAAAATTTAAGATTTTCTTTGAACGCAAAGGGGTGACTACCAGTGCTTATTATGCAGAAAAACGTACCACTTAGGAAAAGGCACTGATAAGGAAGGGACATGTGCAGTATTGAGCAATGACCATGGATCATGTATTACAATGAAAATTTCACAAAATGTAGACACTGTTTTTTGCCTTCAAAGGGCAATATAAACCAAGCTTTAAGTACAAAATCACAGAACCCTATGGTCCAGAAAATAAGCGACCACACTTACTTACTTACGCCTGTCACCCCTACCAGGGTATAGGCCGTCGACGAGAGACCTCCAGCGACTCCTGTCCTGTGCTTTTCCTTCCATTTTACTCCAGGTGGTTCCCAGTCTCTTGATGTCTGCTTGGAGGTCTCGAGGCCATGTGTTTCTCGGCCTGCCTCATTTCCTCTTTCCCTGGGGGTTCCATGACAATGCCTGCCTAGTGATACTGGATAAGCGACCACATATTGTGACAAAATAGGACACTGAAACTGCTATCTAAAATCAGCACGCTATGTACGATAATATACTGAGGAAATTGAAAATGCGCGTCATTCTGATAAACTCAACGTCGACCGACGAGCACCAAGAGCGAGGGCGTGGTGTATTCATAAGCAAAATTTACGGCGCTCAGTTTTCTGTCGACTGTCAAAACACTCAGATACGGTTGACCTCCCTTTAGCTGTCATCTTTGGCTGACGCCACTCGGAGGATCTTAGGAACAGATAGAGCTGATCTCAACCAACAAGTGGTGTAGATTCTCATGAGCCCCTGTCGTCGGCAGTGGGAGGGAAGGACTTGCTTAAGACGTCTTTCACTGCAGACCCTTGAATTTGCCAGGAACCGTTTACACATTATCTGTTCTATTCTGTGTGTGTGTGTGTGTGTGTGTGTGTGTGTGTGTGTGTGTGTGTGTGTGTGTGTGTGTGTGTGTGTGTGTGTGTGTGTGTGTGTGTGATGTTTAACTCCTTTACTGTCGGACTTAGTTGCCTGCTCGGCGTTAAACCCAAATAACTAACTAACTAAACTTTACAGTCGGAACGGGAAGATTACTCCTCCACTGTTGGAGAACAACGAAACACTACCCAGCTTCAAGAGGCCTCAACCCTAATGAAAGTCTGTTGCTAGCGGGGGCCTGGTGCAGGTTGTGTGCCTCTCGCGGGCCCAGTTCTCCAGTGTGTTGACGGACCGGGTTTATCGGCTGCTTGACACCTTCACAGCCGAGAAAAAGTGAACCCGATCCCAGCTGCAAGAGGCATAGATCCTCATGAGCCCCCGCCTGTTGCGGGGGCTCATGAGGATCTATGCCTCTTGTAAACACCACTTTGAATTCATGTTCCTCAGACGGCTGGGGCTTTTTGGCCGGGGCGTCAACTGGCACTGAAGAGGTTAACTGCGATGAATTCAGAGAAATAATGTATTGCTACTGACAGTCAATGGGTTAATAAGGAGAAAGCTGCCTCATCCGACGTTTGACTGCATTGTGCATGCAGACACCTGTAACTGACTATGCATAACCCATTAAAATTCTGAGCTTGAATGTTTTTTCCAATTATGTGAGTTGTCCTATGAAGGCTACATTAATTGTAATTGTTTGTTTGCTGGCCTGCCATCTGAAGAACTGGCTCGACATCAGAGAATATTATACAGCGCAGCTCGCGTCGTTTTTCAGAAATCAAAAAAAAAATATCATGTGTCATCCTTATTGTACCAACTTCACTGGCTTCCCATCAAAGCTAGGATTGAGAATAATAATTGTTATTAGTGATTATTATTAATTAAAGTTCAGGAGATAGATCTACCATGATAGTTCAATTGTGGTGCCAGAACAGCTTAGCGCCTCTAGGCTGTTCTGGCACCACACTTGAACTACCGTAGTCAAATTTCTAATGTTACTGTACACCGGGACTAGTCCTGAAAGTGTTAAATTACTTATGAGTGCATTCACCTCTAATGTAAACAGTGCCGGTGGCTGCGTGCACAAGGAGGTTAAATTGTAGTGATTTCAGAAACTTAATCCATGACGAATGGAGGTGAATGGTTTAAGAGTATGAAGAGTAGATTTTGAGCCTAATGGCTGTGGAATTGATAGAAAACAGATCGCTGGTGAGTTCAGTAGGTCAAATAAATATGCCGTCAATGTACAGTGACAAAGCAATTCAAAATGTTCTGATAGTAATGCAGTTTATGAATGTGTGTGTGTGTGTGTGTGTGTGTGTGTGTGTGTGTGTGTGTGTGTGTATGTGTGTGTGTGTGTGTGTGTATGTGTGTGTGTGTGTGTGTGTGTGTGTGTGTGTGTGTGTGCGTGCGCGCGTGTGTGTCCTTTTGAACACAATTTTAATAAAGGAGTACTTTTGTGAATGTGACACGATTTTTGTGTGAGTATGTATCTCTTAACACTGTTTCTATCCGAATGCGCGAAAGGCCATCGGGCTGACGTCGGCCCAATGACCTTTTACGCATTATGATCGTTGTTGTTGCTGTTGTTGTTATTACTGTTGTTATTGCTGTACTGCTGGTGATGTTGCTGCTGATACTGATGTTTTATGAAGCTGCAGACAGATTTTCTTGTTATTCGATGTGTGGTTATTTTGTTTTTCTTTTTAATTCACGCACAGCATATTGTGTTGCCGAACATACGCCATCGGTCAGAGTGGGTGTGTGCCGGTCTCTGATTTTGGACCTCACGGCTTAGAGCCATCAGGTCTCTTCTCTCTTCTACTTGTCGTTCGCAGTGATTGCGGTTTTGCGTGGATCCGTGGTTTATCAGAATGCACCGTGCGGCCCGGGTCCTCCGTCTTCACATGGGAAATTTCAGTGGAGGTAGCAGTGCCACCTGCTACCCCGCCCCGTCCTGGTAAGCTCATCGCCATTTTTTCCGCGACTGCTTGGGCAGCTAACCTCCATATCTGAAGGCCGTTCCCCTATCCGCCACCCGGGGACGCGCTAGGTTGGGGATGGTCGCCCCACTGAAAATCCCAACTGGGTTAAGGAAATTCAGCATGTCCTAGAGCCATCAGGTCTAAAATCACAGATCATCACATTATGTATTTGAATTTGTCTTTTTTTCTTGTTTGTCCCCCCTTTTTGGTTGTTTGTTTGATTGTTTGTTTGTTTGTTTGTTTCTGTCAAAATTGTGATTAATCACAGATGATGATACAGTCTACATAATAATAATAATAATAATAATAATAATAATAATAATGAGTACTTGTATAGCGCCTAACCTCGGATTAGAGCTCTAGGCGCTTAACCCATTCGGCCCTGACGCACTACATCAGGAGATGGGTCGACCATGATAATTCAAGGGTAGTGCCAGATTAGCTTGGCGCCTGTCGGCTCCAAGCTAATCGGACACTGCCTCTGAATTATCACGATCGATCCATCTCCTGCAACTGGTGCATAGTCATTAGATGACGTCTCCAAATTTGGGAAATACGGCCGTCGGGCTGAAATGAGTTAACAAAAGCTAATTGTACAAAAAAATAACAAATTACAAAAACGCAATTTATACACACACAAAAACGCACTCTATAAACACTCTACTTCGCTTATAACAAAGTCAAATATAACAAATGTCTATAATAAAAACACTTTTTCAGAGATCCCGACAACACTCCGTCTATGCCATTTACTTCGCTGATAACTTCGGATATAACAGCAAGAAACATTGGGTCCACTGGCGATTCGTAATATCCAAAGATTACTGAAATACTTTTTTCAACGAACATTGGGAACTAACCGATAAATGGATGGTCGCTTTTGCTGTCGGCATACGTAGCGATTTTTGTCGAGGTGATTCTTGGAGGAATCACATCGACAAAAAGCGCTACGTATACCGTCAGCCGAAGGATTACTTTATGGACCCATATTCTGATATAGGTTACAAAGTTTGAATATACAGTTTGAATGTGACAGCGTATGCAAACGTGCGACATCACCGGCAACACGATAGGGGTTGCGCTTGAAGTAATGTATATCTTTATTTTGCGACAATGTGAACCACTTGTGAGCATCTTTGATTGCCGAGATTCAGAATACCCTGCCAACATAAAAGAAACATAGACCTTCATGAACATAAGTAAGATGCGGGGGTTGTGAAGATCTGTTTGTCTTGTTGGCGTCATTCACGTACATGTGTCTCAGGTTGACAAGGTTCTCCTGCAGTGAAAAAAAAAACCCAGCGTCAGAGCAACGTTTTTGGTCATTGTTGACATTTCTTTCTGAAAAGCATTCACTCTTTCAGCTCGTTCTTCTCTCAGACATGATTTCTTTGTGTCAGTGTACGTGTCTGTCCTAACGGTTTCATAATGCATGTTACCCCGTGCCACTTTCTTGCAATCAGTCAAGTGACACGCATATATCGCTGATATTCAACACAGGTAGCTGAAGCTGAAACATATACTCGTAAACTTTCCCGGTGCGTGTGTCTGCTCTTTGGTTGCTTGTTGTTGTTGTTTTTTTGGGGGGGAGTCATTGCGCCAGGGCTTGTGTGCTGGTCTGTGATTTTGGACCTTACGGCCGTAGGCCGTAAGTCCAAAATCATAGACCAGCACACGTATTAACGAGGACGAGCATATATCATAAACAGGCATTTCATATCAATCAAGCTTGACTAAGATTTAAAAAAAAAAAAAAAAAAAAAAAAAAAAAAAAAAAAAACATGTCGACATTGTCAATTATTAGTAATGGAAAGGTCTATGGAGCTCTCCCTTTTCTTCAGCGTTGGTATAAGTGATATGATCTGAGGTTTTCTAAGCCTGTGTTGTGGTCAGTGACACTAGTATATAACGTAACTTGCTGGGTGTGTGTTTGTATCACCCGATAACAAGGGGGGAATCTAAACAATTCTGACAGGAGTGTGCAATCCAATGCAACTTAGGAACGACGAGCAGACGAGCATCCAACAGTGGCGTAACTGTCTGAGGACTAGAGAAGAAAACGGAGGACAATATGACAAGAGAGGTAATATAGGCCGTTTGACATCGGAGCGCGCGTTTTATCCAAATATCTCCGCAAAGAAACACTTTTCTGTACCACTTTTAAGAACAAATATCATTTAGTGCCAATTGACCTAATATGAAATATTTTTACCAAAAACCTATGATTTATGGATTTTGGTGTACAGTCGTACAATCTGGTGAAAACAATTTTCAATAAACTAAATCGAGCCCCGGAACATTTCAATATCGACGTCAAGCATGCAGACTTCATGTATGCCTACGCTGTTTCAGGTTTGAAAACTTAGCCAATTCACGTGAAAGTAGATCTACCTTAGACTGGGCCTAATATATCTGGGGCACACTTAGGGATGTAAAATCAGACATTTCACCAAAACAAGTTCCGAAATTTTACGACTGTGCAGCAAAAATGGCACACTGTTCGAGTTTCTTAATGTAAATCGTATTAACTCATTGTACCCCAACACCGAAATCCATCGACCATGATAGTTCAAGGTTGATGCCAGAATAGCTTGGCGCCCATAGGCGCCAAGCTATTCTGGCATCACCCTTGAACTATCATGGTCGATCCTTATCTTCCTGTGGTGTGTCTGGGGTAGAATGAGCTCAGTCAAATGGTACTGAATGACATTTGTTCTTAGACTGGTATAGAAAGGTGTTTCTTTGCGGAGATATTTGCGAAAAACAATGTACGCTCCGATGTCAAACGACCTATAATGTCGCGTGCTGTCCGATTTGTACTCTTTTCTTATCGCTTATATTTGTTTTAATGAAAAGAATTCCAAACTTTAAAAAAAATCTATAATTGATAAATGTTAATTGTTGTATTCATTATCAGTGATATAATTCAATATCCAGCTTACAAAACTGGAACAGCAAGAACGGGCGTTACTATAGATTATTAACTCATTCGAGACGTGCCACCTACGGATACGCGGCGAACAGGCGTCGGTTCGCCGCGTATCCGTAGGCTGCACGTCTCGAATGAGTTAATTTATTGCAGGGGTGGGTCGAAAAACGATTTCTTACGATCTGTATAATTTATCACATTGTCAGGTGTTTGCATTTTTCATGAGAATAACCGCCAACGAAGAAAGAAACACGCTTAGAAAAGTCAGTACAACTGTGTTGTAAATGTCTTTTTTAAGCGTGTCTTTCTTCGTTGGGTAATTCTCTGCATTTTACGCGCTTGGCAGCCTCCTTTGTGGTCCGGACTGCGATTTTCGTTGAGCACATGCATGTATATATAATAATTATTATAAGGACAACCTGTATCTAACTTGCCGACTTTGTCTCTTGCCGGAGGAAAAGTGCGGGGAACAAAGTGGTGGCGGCGAGACAGAAGCCTCCTTAACATGGCGAGCTGTGGCGTCGATCATCTACGTTATTGCGAGCAATTTCATCGCTGGCTATTGCATGACTGTTCTCAACTCGCCCGGAAATGCAAGTTACCATTTCCTCTCGCATTTTCGCATAAGCACTCGCCTCATTTATTAGCGCGCCCTCATAAATAGCTGCGTCAACGCTATACGACACTTCGGCAGCTATCGATGCGGGGCGACATTGCACGAGTTAAGAATGCGTTCCTACAAATCAGGCACTGCACTTTTGGACTGACGCCCAAAAATTAAATTTTCGCGCATCTAGCCTCAGCATCCTATCATGAAAACGAACGTATGTCATGTATAAACAGGAATGAACCACAACCTAGTTTGTTTGCAAAAATCCTCAAATACTTCCCCTTTGTTTTTTCTATCTTTTTATTTGTTGTTGTTTGTTTTCTTTTTTCGGTTTTTTTTTTTTTTAATGTAAAGCGGTAAATTCACACACCTTTGACGCTAAAAATGATGAGGGACGCGAGGTAGGGCTGCTATTTCCAAAGGATTAAACAGTCGATCGAGCCCCTGCCCCTGTAAGCAAAAGGTACTCGGGCCGACGCCCGAAGACGCCGGCCCGAGCACCTTTTGCTTACTTGGGTGCGGTTTGACTGACGCTGCTTGCCCTAGGCTAATAAATCCAGTTTGCTTTCAGCTGATCATGGAGTTTATGAACGAGACGTCCTTGTCACGTGGTGAGGGCGAGATGCCGTTGAAGACACAGACATCACTCTACGGTCTGCTGTCCGCCATTTTCGCCATCGGTGCCTTGGTCAGTTCTGTGTTGACGCAGAAAATGGCCGACTACGTTGGGAGGTGAGTTTTCAGTGAATGTGAGTAATCAGTGGGGGAAAAACGCTTGGATGTACTCATCCTGCAGGCGCTGTTCCTTTTGCGCTGAGTCATCTCCGAGGAAGGCGTCATGGCATGTTTACGAGGGCGTTTAACCCATTCAGTGCCGAGAAAATGTGAACACCACCCAACTGCAAGAGGTATAGATCCTCATGAGCCTTTGCAGTTGCGGGGGCTCATGAAGAGCTATGCCTCTTGCTGACACCACTTTGGATCAATACTCATGGGACATCTAGGTTTTTGTGGTGTTGAATTAACGAAGATTAACGAAGATAGCAGAAACACAATCTGCGTTACTTGACACTGAACGGGTTAATCCATTGTTTTCGTTGAAACACGTGCAATTTTGACCTACTTCTGATTTCCGAAAGTCTGTTATGTTGCACTTGTCCTTTCTAAGAGTTATTTCCTTTTTGTTGGTTAGGTCTTTCTTTGTATTTTACACCTGGTCAGTCACCTTTTTCTGTCTGGATTACAGAAGGAGACTGCTGGCGCTGTGCGCTGTGTGCTCCATGGTGTCAGCACTGATGATGGGGTTATCGAAAGTGGCCAGCAGTTACGAACTGTTGTTCGTAGGACGCGCTTTGAGCGGACTCACGTCTGGTACGCTATTGAACTCCGAAATTAATCCATTCAGCCCTGACACCTCCACAAATACAAACTGGTCATTAATAATTCAAGAGTTGGGCCACATTAGCCTGGATCGTCTTGTTCGTCGGATGCGTTAAAATTTGACTCACAGCTTGCTAAGTTACTGTATTATTTCATTGCTTGTGAAAACATAACCGTTTCTGTCCTTACCACCTTACTACTACAACAGGATGTGGATGGACCTTTTTTTCTTTTTTTTTCTTTTTTCTTTTTTTTTTCTTTTCTTTTTTTTTTTTTTTTTTTTTTTTTTTTTGGGGGGGGGTGGGAGGGCGAGGGGGGGTGAGGGAGGGGGGTGGGAGGTGGAGATAGGAGCAGACACGCCTTAGTTGATAATGTTCAAAGCCCATGCATGGTAAGCAATACACAATGAAATTACCTTAACAACATACATACAAATAATTTATTGGTTTGTTCCAATTGTCTTGTAGCATCCGCCCCACTTGTTCCATATGCGTATGTTTACCTACCGCATTAACCGGTTCCAGCATAAGACATGTTAAAAGAAATTCAATGATACGATATTTTGTTTTATAATGTAGATGTCGCTTATAACTAGGTCGGTTTTTTGTTTGAAAAGTCAGATATCGCAGCTCTTTTTCAAAGAACCCGACAACATTCTTCGACTGTATAAACTACTTCCCTTGCATCAAACCGTTCAGACATAACAAGAAGCAAATGTGTGTCTCCTGGCGTCTAATATCCGAAGTTTAATAGACAATGTAGTAAAACTGCTACCGCTAGGGTTTCATGTGAAAGGAAAACAGAAGATAGAGGCTGAGAACCCTTTAAATTCGGGGGTTCTTTCTCCGGGTACTCCGGTTCTTCCACCCCCCTCCCACCCACCCCCCCCCACCCCCCCACCCACCCCCACACACACACACACTTTGGTACCGGTTTCAGGCCACTTTACAAATTTCAAATACAAGCGATCAAAAATCTCTGTAACTTCAGTAGCTGAACTGGCCCTTCGTCTGTCTTGTACTGTGTTTGTCTTAAATGGCGTAAATCCGTGTCTGTCACGTGAGTGTGCGTGTTGGGTTTCAGTTCGCAGCACTTTGAGTCGATTCACCCAAAAATTGAGAAAAAGCGCCTATATAATACCGGTATTATTATTATTATTATTATTATTATTATTATTATTATTATTGTTATTATTATTATTATTAATTAGAAACAAGAAATTAGAAATTAGTATCTTTGATCCGAAACGTCGTTCCTTATTTCTAATTTAAAGAGTTTTCAACCTCTATCTTCTGTTTTCCTTTTTAATATACAATGCTTTATAATGTTATGTGTGCTGGTCTGTGATTTTGGACCTTACGGCTCGGTAGAGCCGTAAGGTTCAAAATCACAGACCAGCACACCTGTCAGGAGTGCAGGTGGCAACCCAGCCTTTTTACCTGGCCGAGCTTGTTCCCCGTCGCTACATCGGACCCGTGATGGTGCTGAACATAATGATCTTCATGATAGCTGGGCTGGCTGTGTCCATCGTTGGCTATGATGACCTGTTCTCTACGTACACCCTGTGGCCGGTCATTGTGGGTAAGAATTAGCATTGTTTCCAAAGCATAGTACACTATATTTCTGTTTTTAGTCGCTTGCGAGCTTGGTGAGAGAGTGTGGATGCAAAGAGTGAGTAGGCACTGTCAAAAATACTTTTAGTACGGTATTCAATTTTATGTTGGTTTTTTTTTTGTGTGTGTTTTTGTTTAACTCATTCTACCCCAACACCGAAATCCTTAAATTTTGCCCCTGTCCTCTGAAGACTGCATTGCAGTGCAGGACACAGATCGACCATGACAGTTCAAGGGTGATGCCAGAATAGCTTGGCGCCTATGGGCGCCAAGCTATTCTGGCATCACCCTTGAACTATCATGGTCGATCATTATCTTTCTCTGGTGTGTCTGGGGTAGAATGAGTTAAGTAACTTATTATTGTTCATTAGCTTTAGCTTGCTCAGTGCCATCTGACGTAGACTGTGTTTCTGCAGTCTTCATTCATTCAGCACCAAAAAGACCTAGCTGTCCCTGGAACATGAATTCAAAGTGGTGTCAGCAAGAGGTATAGATTCTCATCAGCCCCCGCAACTGAGAGGGCTCATGAAGATTTATTCCGGTGATGTTCATAACTTTTTTGGCATTGAACGGGTTAGAGATGTTAGGAATAATACAAGGTTCCCTGAGTACAGAGACATTTGATCGTTATATTGTATTTTTATTCTTGAGATTCCATTCCGTGTTTTATTTTTTGTCATATTTACCACAGACAATCGAAGGAACGGACAAACAAACGAATGACGAAAGAACGAACAAACACAAACAAACAAACTGACTGACGAGAAACCAGTTTCGAATCTTGCACTTTCAGTCGGCTAAAGATTATGCTTGCTTTCCGGTGATTTTCGTCCAAAACCACGACCAGCACACACATATAATGTAGATAACTATAGTCCAGATGCCACGGCCAACTGTTATTATGTTTGTGCAGGATCGCAAGGTGTGTTTGCCTTGCTGCAGCTCTGCTTGTTTGTCGTCGCTGTACCGAGTCCTTTCTTTCTCTTGAACAAACAAAGAGAAGAGGAGGCCATCAAGGGTGCGTAACATGCAGTTTTATTGGTTTCTTGGTATTTCCCGTTATTTGTTAAGGACCAGCATGTCCATTGTTTAGAAAAGTGATATTTTCATTGCGTAATTGTCGGCTTTTTTGTTTTGTTTTGTTTGGGGGGGGGGGGTGTGGGGGGGTTGTGGGGGGGGGGGGGACGTGAATGTTTGTAGCCGTATAATCCAAAACCACATTTCCTTTTTAATTGTCTGTCAGTTTTCCTGTCTCTTTGTCTGTTTCTTTGTGTCTGTGCGTCTGTCCGTCAGTCCCACAAGCTATCTTTTCTAAATGTCTGTCTGTCCGTTCTTTTTCGTATGGAATTGGATGCAATAGAATATTTAAGAGTAGGTCAAAAACTGCGCGTCTTTTGAGAGAAAAAAAAACATTAGGTTAAAAGCCCTGACAAACATGTGCTATCGCATATTTGTCAGAGCTTTTAATCCACTGTTTATGTCAAAAGTCGCTCAGGTTTTGACATACCTCTGATTGTCTAAGACACCTCTATTGCACCAACAAAAATATATAATAGATCACTACCCTTACTCCACCGCTCAGCCTCGCCTTTGAGAGATGTATCTTTCCCGACCTTTAGTTGATGGGCACAATATTTAAACAATACTGATTTTGCACGCGCAGCGCTACAGCTGTTGCGAGGTCAGAGAAACGTGGAGCAGGAAATACGGGAGATGAAGGAGTCTGCACAGAGCCGGCACAAAGAACAAGAAGTATGTGATCCATTTCATGTTGTTGTACCCTCTCATAGTACTAACTGTCCGGGTCTTCTTTTTTTAAGATCAGTTTTAACCCCTTCAAGACGAGTGGAAGCAGTCGTGTTTCTGGAATCTTTGTTTATTCATTAGCCATCATAGATATAAAGTGGTTCCGGCAAGAGGAAATATATAGATCCTCTTTGGGCTGCAAGGGCTGATTCAGTGGGTTCATGAGGTGTGCTCTGTAGCAGGCATATATATGCCTGTTGCAGATGGAGAAGACCTCATGAACCTACGGAATATTTGAAGTCCATGCAATGTTTGACTTTCTTTTGTTTTGTTTATAACCTCCATCGCAGATGTCAGTAATCCAGTTGTTCCGGACGCCTTCTTTACGGCGGCGTCTAGTGGTAAACACGCTGGCCATGGTCTGCATGATGTGGACCGGGATCATTATTGTAAGTCTTTCTCTATACTCAGTGCGCAAAGGCCATCGGGCTGACGTCGGCCGCCGTTGGCCTGCGCACAGCTGTGCGCGGGCCAACGGCAGCCGACGTCAGCCGGATGGCCTTCTGCGCATTGGTTAGTAGGCAAGAGGTTAATCTGACCCACGTCGACCCTAGCACATTTGCTTACTGTTCGTGTGGAACATTTAGTTTTATTTCAGAATTTGTTTTCACCTTTGGGTGATATTAGACGAAGAAAGAAAAACACCAAAGGGAACCAAGTAGGCCAAGAAAATGTTTCCTTTTTTAAAATTTTTTCTTTATTTATTGTACTTCATGTATTTGTTTCTTTAGCTTCTTTATTTTCATGGGTTTTTATTTCAAATGTATTTCTAGTATCTCGTGTTCGCAAAGCTGGCATATATAAAAACGATTAGCTCATTAACGGTGCCCCGCATCAATAGCTGCGGAAGTGTCGTATAGCGTTGCCGCCAGCAACGCTATAAGACACTTTCGCAGCTGTTGGTGCGGGACGCCGTGAATGAGTTAGATGGCTGATCGATTTTAACGTTTCCATTCCAGGTTATATTCTACTCAGTGCAAGTGATTATGGCGGTTGGGTTCAGCCAGCGAGTCGCCCGCTACCTATCATCCGGTGTAACTTGTGTTGGGATTCTTTCCACCTCAGTGGCACTGTACTTCGTGCAGCGGTTACCAAGGCGGCGCATGCAGCTATGGGGGCTTGCAGGAATGTTTTTCTTTGAAAGTGTTTTGTCCATCGCTCTGATATTTGGCGTGAGTACAATGCTTGTTACGTATAGTGACGAGCAAAAGAAATGCGACATTTCTAGATTCGTCGGATGTGTTTCTGAAGTGTTTCCGATGATTCCAAAAATGTAGCATTTCTTTTGCTCGTCACCGTAGGTAAAGTATTGCCAGGCATATTAGCGGTGATCCGTCACGTAACCAATAGAATCAATTTATATCAGGGTTTGTGGGTCGGTGGATGGTTGGCTGGTAGAGTGAATGAGTAAATACAAAACTGAGGTATGATTAAACAGACTGACCGGCGGGCAAACGGAGGGTGGACGAACAATGTTTGAATGAATGAATGAATGAATGAATGAATGAATGAATGAATGAATGAATAAATGAATTGATGGACTGCGGATAGACGAACTGTTTGATGGATGAACGAATGCATACGTATACAAGTGTAATATCATTCATAATTACAAGTCATGTCAAATTGTGAAGAGAGGGCTTCAATAAGGTCTGACACTATAACATTGAGATTTTTTCTCTTCAGATGTTAAATTGAAATTGTCTTCAGCTGCTGGTGTCCTCTTTGTGTGTGTGTGTGTGTGTGTGTGTGTGTGTGTGTGTGTGTGTGTGTGTGTGCGTGCGTGCGTGCGTGCGTGCGTGCGCGCGCTCGTGCGAGATAGCGTGCGTGCGTGCGTGCGTGTGTGTGTGTGTGTGTGTTTGTGCTTCAGTTCATAAGTTCACTGAACGTGTCAAGTCTACCTTTCACGAATATTCTGTGGCAGGAAAATATTTTCTGGCTGAAGGTCGTTGCGCTCATCTGCATACCTGGGATAGCCGGAAGTCAGGCATTCGGGCCCGGTAAATATCTCGATACGCTGGCCATCAGCTTAACCCATTACATCCTGAGGCTGACTTTGTAAAATTTGCTTATTGTCCTATGAAGGTTACATTACAGATTAGGAGACAGATGGACCATTTTAGTTCAAGGGTGGTACCAGAATAGCTTGGGTTTATATAAGAGCTAATGACACAATTAGGAGTGGGGTGGGGGAGAATCTACAATGTTGGACTATTTCTATCCACTCAAAAATCAAAGTCAGAAACAAAAATTTGTACTTGTGTGTCTTTGATAAATACGTTGAAAAATATGTATAACTTCACAGGGGTCTATGTGTTTTTGGAATAATTAAACAACGTAGTCAAACATAATAGAAACAAGAATAACCTACTCAAAAGACGTTGTTTAGAAGATAGAATTTCGCGAAATTGCACGTTTTCGACGAAAACACTGGACTAAAAACCCAGACAAACAAAAATCATCATCACATTTTAGTCCGGGCTTTTAATAAACTGTTTTCGTCTAAACATGTGCAATTTTGACCTACCTCCGATTTCCGGAAATCGCTTATGTCTTTTGTGCTGTGACAGCTCAAGTGCCGTGGTTACTGATCCCAGAGCTGTTTGATGACTCTTCGCGAGGTTCTGCCTCCTCGGTGTGTGGTATGGTGTTGTGGCTGTCCCTCTTTGTCATCGGATATGCCTTTCCTCCCATGCAGGTATTTTTGTTTTCTTCTATCTTTATTTTTACGATTGATTTTGTTAAACTGGCAATTAGGGCTACTATTACCTCATTCTAGACGAACGGCATCCGAAAACGTTACTTAAGCCGAGGAAACGGATACCGTTCGTCTAGAATGAGTTATGGGTTTTATGAGAGCTTTTCTAAGCGGTACAACTGCCTGATCGCGCCAAGCACATCTGGCACTACTCTTGAATTATCGTGGTCGATTCATTTCCTGCTGTAGTGCGTGGGGACAATATTATGGTTTAACGCGTGTTTCGTGCACTATTTGTTACAGGCGGCCATCGGCCCGTATTGTGCACTTCCCTTCGTCGGGCTTTCAGCTTTCTTCTTCGTCTTCTTCTTTATATTTCAACCTGAAACTTTGGGACAGACCACCAAGGAACAGACAATCATCGTAGACGAATCTTCAGTAAAGGGAGACAAAGAAGCGAAGAGACCGGCAACAATTCAGTAAAGGAAGATCGAGAAAATAAGTTAACCTCCTTGCGCATGAAGCCGCCGGTACTGTTCACAGTAGTGCGGCTGGATGCACAAGATGGTTAACCTTTGGTTGTCTGTAGAGCTTTTCGTCGAGGTGATTCACGTAGGAATCACATCAACAAGATGCACTGAAGACAGCCAGTCACCTCGACAAAAAAAAAAGCGCTAGGACAGCCAAAGGGCTAGCGTGCTTCTGGCTGTAACAGGTCAGTCAACAGAGAAATAATTCTGTCAATGGCTTAGATCTTCATGAGCCTCTGCTACTGCAGGGACTTATGAAGATCAATGCTTCTTGGTTGCTTGCTTTACATTTGCGTTAATCGACCGATGTGGTCTTGGGCTTGCAGTTGACTATCTGTGAGGATGTCACATGTTGGTTCGGACACCGTTATAAGGTTACTTGACTTGTTAATTCATTGCAAAATGAGGATGACATTATCATTTTCTTTCATATCCTTTGAGGTCTATGTCACAGTTCTGGAGGCAGATCGACCATGATAGTTCAAGGGTGGTGTCAGAATAGCTTGGCGCCTACAGGCGCCAAGCTGTTCTGACATCACCCTTGAACTATCATGGTCGATCCACATCCCGTCGTAGCACGTCAGGGCTTTATGGTTTTAAAAAAAAAAACTTGACCTTTTCCACTGTATTGTACGTGCATGACTACGTGAGCTCAATGTCCTGTGTCCGCAGTAATTATCCTGTGAGCCTACACCCCCAAAATCGACCCATCGGTATCAGCCTGGAGGCAAATTATTATATATTATTATCTCCCATGAAATTATTTGTGTGTACATAGTTGATACGTTGATATCAAAACAATGTGATAACAAGTTTTGTTTTTATTGTAACTGACTTGAGTAATAGTCGTGCTGTTGCTGTTGCTGCTGTTGCTGTTGTTTATATGATGTATCATAATGTGCGCTTTCTCCACGACACACGCATGGACGCAGGCACGCACGTCCGCACACATGCACGCACGTACACACACACGGACACATACGCACGCACAGACACACACACACACACACACACACACACACACACACACACATACACATACACACACCTACACACACACACACACCGCTTGGTACTCACAATCTCATACAAAGCGCAACATTGGAGAGGGACAGAAAACAGATAGGTATCATCTGTCACCCTACCCTAGTTTATTTCAATCCAGTCTGGCGCTTTGCTATTCTGGCACCACACTTGAACAATCATAATTATCGTTATCCTTACTCCTTTCACTGGCAGTGAACGCAGACTGTATTTTTGAAATTATTGTACATTGAACGTTAAAGATGCCAAAGCCGTCAAAACAAAATGGATGTCATGTGGTGTCGGCAAGGGCCATAGACCCACATGAACCAGTGGCGTTGCTATGAATGACTTAGCCGGACGGCTGTTTTTCATCGTCCGATAACATGGTCTGGTTTAGCTTGTGAAATCTGGACAAGACTGAGGGAAGGATGCAATCCACGCCAGCCTAGGAACGATGGGCAGATTATGAACATCATCTAACAGTGGAGTTAGTGTGTGACGACTTGGGAAACCATACTGACCACTATGACCAGAAAGGTAAACATTTTGAATCTTCTTTTGGTATTCGCTTCTCCTTGATAACGTTTAACTTTTAAATTGCATAAAACTGGAAGATTATGAGAAGTGTTGTCTGTGCAGCTTGGAAGGTGTGACTGACCTAGCTCTTGTACACCCACCGGTGAGATACTCATCGGGAGTAAGTTGTGCAATTGCTACAAAGACGCATTCCATAGTGATCGTGGAGATCAATCAAATAGTCCTTGCATACATGTACTGTTCGGACGTCCTCATTGTAAATAAGCACTATCTACAGTCATTGACCTGGATCTGATACAGGAATGTGTCATGTTGCAATACTCTTTACGTGTTTGTTGTGTTTTTCATGCACCGTGGACAGACGTAACTCATTTTCACCTTTTTCAATGACAGTACAGCGAAGACCACCCAGAGGCAGGAGACACAGATCCTCGAGAGCCCCGCGATACTATTTAGTTGATATCGTGTCTTGTCTACGTAGTACGTGCAGAAACACGTTTTCCTGTTACGATGTAGATTGTAAAGAGCATCCGCACAGTCTGTCATTGTTTTCTCAGCAGTCGCCAGTTTGTGAAACATCGTGGGGGGGTTTTCTAGTTCAATAGACTGCTCTAGCTGTGGTGACAGTTGGTTCAACACTTTTTCCTGTTACGCTGTAGATTGCAAAGAGCATCCCCACAGTCTGTCAGTGTTCTCGCGGCAGACGCCTGTAGGTGTAATGTGTCTTTCCACACTGGATAGATAGATTATACTAGCCCTTGGCAGAGAAAAACAAATATACACAATATATTTCCCGTGGGACAACCCAATTTCAAAATAGTGTTTCGATGCATTTTCAGGAGGAAAAGTGCGTGGAACAAAGGGATGGCGGCGAGAGAGAAGCCACCCTAACATGTCGAGCTGTGGCGTCGGTCATCTATATTTTGTTGAGCACTTTTATAGTTGGTTTTTGCGCGACTGCTCTCAACTCGCCCGGAAGTGTAAGTCGAGACTCTCTTCGTCAGGCTTGCTTTCACAGACGAAACTGGTCCTTTGACTTCGCAACTGCAAGAGACAGGAGCCGGTTGTATGAATGGGCTGAAATCCTGCGCACATCACTAAGCAAGGTGTTCCTGTAAGGAGCACCTTGCTTAGTGGCGTTGACAGGATTTTAACTCACTCGTGTAACTGACTCCAGGTGCGGGACCTCGAAAGGTTCTATTTCTATGGCTGTGCATAGATTCTTTTCGTATTCCTTAACATTGCCAGATCAAAAAGGTGACCGACAAGCGTGCAAAATGCTAAGAATACCCAAGAAAGAAAAAGAAAGAACACGCTTAGAAAGGACAAGTTGTATTTGTCCATTCTAAATGTGTTCCTTTCTTTTTGGGCACTTTTTCTTTCTCAGTATTCTTTGTTGTTGTTGTTGTGGAAATTGTCCGTATAAAGTTTCGTAACTAATAAGCAGCATACCGTATTTCCTTTTCTTTGTTTTTCGGTTTGTCTTCAATTCATCAAACTTTAAAAAAAAAAAATGTTGCTTGACATCACGTATCATATTCCGGTGAGCAAGAGGGTCGTCGGGTCGATGTTGGCAGTATTACAAGTGTAGCTTTTGCTTGATAAGGATACACGCCATCTTCTTATCCAATGTGTTTTCAGCTGATCAAGGAGTTCATGAACGAGACGTCTTTGTCACGTGGTGAGGGCGAGATGCTGCTGAAGACACAGACGTCGCTGTATGGTCTGCTGTCCGCCATTTTCGCTGTCTGCGCCGGCGTCAGTTCTGTGTGGACACAAAAAATGGCAGACTACGTCGGAAGGTGTGTGATCGTTGACAGCGGGTTTTTTTCTGACCTCTTCAGTCAGTGTCGGAGCCACACTGGTTGTCTGCTTCGATTCACTATTTGATAGAAACACAGTGGTTGTCTTCATCGATTCGCTACCGCTATCAGCGGTAGCGAATCTATGGAGAAAACCAGTGTGTGTTAGGTTATGACGATTACTCCAAAACCCAAATAGATATATACAAACCAAGGGGAATCATTCAGCGCTGGACAGACAAATAGTTAGATCCCCTGCCCCCGCCTATCGGGCACCCATTTGCTGAATGATTCCCCTTGGTTTGTGTACAATTCTGCCAGCGCTAGCCTCACCTATCTGGTTTGTGAGTACCAAATAGATATAGTCATCACTATTAGTCTTTGAAATATGTCACCGGCTGCATCGTTTTCACTTCGCGGAACACTGCCGGTTACAGGAAGATTTTTTTCTAAAGTAACATGCCAAAACCTATTTGCAATTATTTTTTGAAAACAATAGCCATTTAAACTCATGTCACAACTACACATGTTTCCTTTTATCACGCGTTTTATTCCACAATCCTGATCGTGTCTTGCTGATCGCGTTTGTATTCTATTCAACTCTTACGCTTTTCTAGACCATGTTTTGCAAAGAAGCCTGTGGCGGGCGATACGGTTTGTGCGGTCTTCGCCGCACTTTTGACTGTTTTCTTGCAATTCCACATAACGATCAGTCACTGAGGCGGGGTAAAGTAAGGGCGACCCAGCTGTAGCACCGCACCACTTCGAAGAAAAAAGCATATGTTGATTCTGAGGTTAATACTATCAGACAAATATTATTACATAAATACATTAAATTATTTCTGAGCTCCCGTTGCGTAAAATAAATCACTCGTGCTCAGTTCGACCGATAAAATGCTCGTTAAAGCGAGCATTTTATCGGTCGAACTGAGCACGAGTGGTCATTTTGCATAATGGGATAAGGCGAGCATTTTTCGGTCGAACTGAGCACGAGCGATTTATTTTACGTGACGAGATAAAGCGAGCATGTTATTGGTAGAGGGGGCTCTGGATAGAGGTAGTACCTTTGCTGTTCGGCAGCTGCGTCCTACATAGGACGGACGGGCATCACTGGTCCTCATCCATCTCCTTAATCTCTCACGTGCTGGCTCCAAGCGCCACACCCTGGCAAACCACCTCAGCTGGTGGGCTAAACCACGTGAGGGGGTGGTGTTCACATTGCACCACTAGGCGGATGAGCTGTTTCTGACAGCCAACGGCTAGAGGACGGAGGAGATCAGGTTGGATCCAACGGCCAAATGTGGGGGAGTAAACCCTTCAAATCAGGAGTGGAGCCCCGAAGGCAGACAGCTGCCTGTATTCACGCACTGTTCTGGCAGCTCCTGCAGCCAAACTGGTACCAAACGTACTGCTTTGCATTCCTTTGGATACATCAGCGAGGCCGAGAGGGGGATCTTGACGACTGGGCATCCCAGGATCTCCATACACTTCGCCCAGGCTTGCGCACTGGAGAGGTCACTCCAGTGACTGACCCAGCAAGCGCATACTCCCATTGTCTTTCGAGACAGGATGCCGAACAGTATTGGTAGAACTGAGCACGAGTGCTTTATTTTGCGTGACTGGATAAAGCGAACATTTTTTTCGGTCGAACTGCGCACGAGTTGTTTATTTTGCTGAACGGGATAAAGCGAGCATTTTATCGGTCGAACTGAGCATGAGTGATTTATTTAGCCTAACGGGAGCTCAGAAATAATTTATTCTTTGTTTCTCGTGCTGCATGATGTTTCTCTCACGTTTATATGCTATTCAGAAAGAGATTGCTGGCGCTGTGTGCGGTGACCACCTTGGAGTCAGCACTGATGATGGGGTTGTCTAAAGAGGCCAGCAGTTATGAACTGTTGTTTGTGGGACGAGTATTGAGTGGCCTCACAGCTGGTGAGCTATTGCACCTTCGTTTTACTGGTGAATCTATACAGTGACCTGCTCCAGGCAATAAAGGGTTAATAGTTCGCAATGTCTCTTTTACCTATCAACCACTCTAGTTCAAGGGTGGTACCAGGATAGCTTAATTTGACGCCCATTTCATTTCAGGTAGAATTTATAATTCGACTCATTTTAACTCGGACACAATTAATAAACCAAAGTGAGCCTTTATAGCTGAAAGGTGGTGCCTGAATAGAGTAAGCTGATTTTGTGTCTCACTTGAGTAGAGACAAACCTGTGTAAGGGCACCAAGCAAGGGACGGTCAAAAAAGTAGTCACCTTAGACAAGTGCTCTTTTTACACAAGGTCATCTAAGGAACAGAAAGACGACTGTGGGACCAAAACTGGGTGATCTTCTTAGACAGGTGATCGAGTTATAAAAGTGGTCGCTTTCACAGTGTGGCCGTACTTGGTTTAACCTGTCTTGTTGTTTGCCTTAACCCATTCAGCCCTGGCGCACTATAGCAGGAGATGGATCGACGATAATTAGTGCACTATCCTTGAATTATCATGGTCGATCCATCTTCTGCAACAGGTGCATAGTCGTTAGATGACGCCTCCAAAATTTGGGAAATACATGCGCTGGGCTGAATGAGTTAACTCTGTGTTGGTCTGTGGTCGCCTAGACAATGTAATTGCTGTGACCTTTGTCTTGTTTCGAATTCAATTGTGCGCTGGTCTGTGATTTTGGATCTTACGGCTCGCCAGAGCCGTAAGGTCCAAAATCACAGACCAGCGCACCTGCCAGGTGTGCAGGTGGCTATCCAGCCTTTTTACCTGGCCGAGCTTCTTCCCCGCCGCTACATCGGGCGCGTGGTGGTGCTGAACATGATGGTCTTCTCGTTCGCCTGGCTGTCGGTGTCTGTCGCCGGTTTGGACGATCTTTTCGCTACGCCGACTCTGTGGCCAGTCATTGTGGGTAAGACAGACTGATAGGCCAATTATAACCCCTTCACTGCTATGAAAATATGCAAACACAAACCAAAACTGCAAGAGGTAAAAAACCTTATGAGACCCCTCTTGCGGGCCCTGTTCAAGATCGGGACGCTTGAATTCATGGAATGGATTCGGTGTTGAATTTGCCTTGCTTTCTAAGACATAATTTTACATCCAAAGTGACGAGAGTTAACCCATTCAGCCGGACGCACTACAGCAGGAGATGGGTCGACCATGATAATTCAAGGGCAGTGCCATATTAGCTTGGCGCCTGTCGGCGCCAAGCTAATCTGGCACTGCCCTTGAATTATCATGGTCGGCCCATCTCCTGCAACTGGTGCATAGTCATTAGATGACGCCTACAAAATTTGGGAAATACGTGCGCCGGCCTGAATGAGTTAACCCGTTCAGTGCCGTGAAAATCTGAACACACCCAACGGCAAGAGGTATAGATCCTCATGAGCCCAAATCGGCCTCCCTCACTCCACCACTTTCACTCTCCAGCGCGTCCAGAACAATGCTGCCCGCCTCGTCCTCAGAAAGAAAAAATCCAACCACATCACTCCCCTGCTCAAACTCCTTCACTGGCTTCCCATCCACCAACGCATCCAATACAAGATTCAGTCTCTCTGCTACAAATCCCTGAACAACTGCGCTCCCACCTATCTCTCAAACTTACTTCACCCCTACACTCCTCCCCCTCCCTCCGCTCCGCCTCCGACCCTCTCCGCCTCCACATCCCCCGCACCAAACTCAGCACTTTCGGCCCCCGCTCCTTCTCAGTATACGGTCCATCCACCTGGAACACTCTCCCACTCTCTCTCCGTCAGAAACACTGTCACTCCTCCTTCCAGTCCGCCCTCAAAACTACCCCACCCGGGTCTGCCCTGGGGGACTTGGGTGGGGTTAGGTATTTTTTAGTTCCCAGGGTCACCCTGGTCAGCCCCACAGGGTGGGTTTTTCTCTCTATTCTGGGGCATGTGTTTCTGTCTACCCTTTGTCCATTCACCTGTATTTGCCTTTTTAAAACTCTCCCTACTGTCTGCACTGCCTGTAGCTCTTGATATTGGATGTGTGTTGCTGAATGGTCTTAGCTTTATTTAGGCCCCATGTGTTGGGTTTATTTAACGTATTTGACCGGCTGGCGACATACATTCAATGTTCTGTTTTGGTTTTTTTTCACAAGCAGTGCAGGCACGTCCTGAGAAAGCCTTGTTGCTGTCGGGACGTTAAGCAATGTACAATCAATCAACCGCCCTCAAAACTCACCTCTTTCAACAGTTCTAGCACTATACCACCACACTCCCCACCCTAAGCAGACTGTCGTAATGTATTTCACTATTTGTGGTACGTGAGTCGTTGTCTAAAGCGTGCGCATGCGTGCGCCAGTTGTGAGTGCGCGCTTAGAGTTATAATTATTTTAAGATAAGCGCATTATAAATACCGTAATTATTATTATTATTATTAGCCCCATAGCTGTAGGGGCTCATGAGGATATATGCCTCTTGCTGAAACCACTTTGAATCCATGTTCCTGGGACAGCTCGGGCTTGTTGATGTTGAACTGATGAAGACTACAGACACACAGTTTCCGTCAACGGACACTGAACGAGTTAATGGTATTTTCTTTGACACTCGACAATTTGAAAGGTGTCAAAATTCACCATAACCCTTTGGCTGTCGGGAGCGGTTTTTGTTTCGATAATTTCCTGCAGGAATCATCGCGACAAAACCGCTAACGACAGTCAAAGACCTAAAATGTAAATGGATCTAGGTACGAGTCGGACTCGTGTGTATTGAGCACACCAACCACTGGGATACCATCAAAATTCCCTTTGTCGATCCAATACCGAGAACAAAAGTAATGTTCAGCAATATTGTTTTGCCATTGCAGGCGCTACTCGTATTTTTTTAAGGACCTTCTAACAATTTCCGGCACTTAAACAAACCTAGTTCTAACTGTCACACCCACCAATTATTGCGCAGGTTCGCACGGTGTGTTCGCCCTGCTGCAGCTCTGTCTGTTTGTTGTCGCTGTACCGAGTCCTTTCTTTCTGTTGAACAAACAAAGAGAAGAGGAGGCCATCAACGGTAACGTAATTTGTATCGATTGCTTGTTACGTTGTTAGGCTTGTCCGAGTGTCGGTTGGTTGTCTGGTTGCTCATTGTTGAGGTCAGTCTAGCTGCGAGCATGTGTGATGATCGACTTAAAATGGCTATCTAAATTAATGCCAGTGGACGCAGAATGCGTTTCTGAAATCGTAAATTTAACATCAAAAGTCCCCAGCCGTCAGAAGAACATATTAGATCCATGCAAACTGGTTTCAGGTAGAGGAATAGATCCTCATGAGCCCCCGTAACTGCGGGAACTCATGAGGATCTATGCCTCTTGCTGAAAACACGTTGTATGGCGGGGGCTTAAATTGCTGGGGGGGGGGGAGGTGGGAGGGTGGGGGGGGGGGCTTTGGGAGAAGTCATGAGGAGTTATGCCTCTTGCAATTCGGCGGTTGTCAATTTTTCTCGGTGTAAGGGGTAATGCGAGTGAACGTGGCATTAAAAATTCTGGCAACGAAAGCGTACATCTCTATAAAAAAAGAATCTGTGTGATAGTACCTTGAATAAAGTTGAAATAAATGCAAAACGGGATTATTTTGCAATTGCAGCTCTGCAGCTGTTGCGGGGCCAAGGAAACGTTAAGCAGGAACTTCAGGAGATGAAGGAAGCTGCCATGGGCCGACATAAAGAACAAGAAGTGTGTGTATGGTATACATGTTTACATCGGTGTTTAGGTGTTATTAAGGATCTTACTCGAGTACAAGATAATTTCACGCATCAAGTTTAATCACACGTGTGAGATAAAGCTTTTCTGCTCAAAGGCACAAAAAGGAGGTGTGTAAGACTTTATAATTATCTACGAGTACAAACGTAAACAGCGGTTTCATTTTATCAAAGTTAACGATCCTTCCAAACTTTTTGTCTTTTTTATTTAATCTACAAGAGACGGAGTTGAGTGGCGAGGGGGGGGGGGGAGGATTAGATTAATGTCATGTAAAGCGTACATGATGTGCAGTAATCCAGAAGGAAAGAGACTGCCCGGCCCACGTCGGAATGACACACTATAATATGAGTGACTGTGAGAATGACGTACCTAAATATGAGTGACTGTGAAAATGACATACTGCAATATGAGTGACTGTGAAAATGACATACTCATATGAGTGACTGTGAGAATGACATACTGCAATATGAGTGACTGTGAGGATGACATTATATTATATTGAGCAGCATTTTGCTTGATATAGTGCGGATAACAGGCAGATGTGATTACGAGACCCGAATCAAAATGTCCGACTCGGGTCAAGTAATCACATTTGTCTGTTTATCGGCACTATATCGAGCAAAATGTTGCTCAATATAATGTATGTACCCAGTCCAAAACAAAACTTTACCAGAGTCCTTACGATTACCGCCATTGGTGCTGAAGTGGTCAATTTCGCTATATTTGGACATACAACTTCCCAGCTTGACACTACTAACCGAAATGTACTCAGCGCAAATCCACCCAGGCGTACATCTACACTGCAAATGTGTTCCTCTGATTTTCCAATTATTTTTTTAACTAAATAAACTCAGCGTGAATCTTCACAGCATGATTCCAACCAGCATAAATCGACAAAGGCTTGAATTTACTCAAATAAAAAAAATATCTAAATGGAATAACGACAGCACACAATCACAATGGGTAGATTTACGCCCAGGTTCATTCAGGGTGGGGTGTAGGGGGCTCTGGATAGAGGTAGCACCTTTGCTGTTCAGCAGCTGCGTCCTACATAGGACGGACGGGTATCACTGGTCCTCATCCATCTCCTTAATCTCTCACGTGCTGGCTCCAAGCGCCACACCCTGGCAAACCACCTCAGCTGGTGGGCCAAACCACGTGAGAGGGTGGTGTTCACATTGCACCACTAGGCGGATGAGCTGTTTCTGACAGCCAACGGATAGAGGACGGAGGAGATCAGGTTGGATCCAACGGCCAAATGTGGGGGAGTAAACCCTTCAAATCAGGAGTGGAGCCCCGAAGGCAGACAGCTGCCTGTATTCACGCACTGTTCTGGCAGCTCCTGCAGCCAAACTGGTGCCAAACGTACTGCTTTGCATTCCTTTGGATACATCAGCGAGGCCGAGAGGGGGACCTTGACGACTGGGCACCCCAGGATCTCCATACACTTCGCCCAGGCTTGCGCACTGGAGAGGTCACTCCAGTGACTGACCCAGCAAGCGCATATACTCCATTGTCTTCCGAGACAGGATGCCAAAACAACAAACATTCAGGGTGTGTAGACTTTCGCTGAATATTTTTACGTTTTTTAAAGTCCCTTCTATTTATAGAAGGGACTTTTTAAGACGGGTCACGGTGGCGGGGGCGAATTTAATAGCATGTCGATGATGTAAAAGGCGGGCAGGCTAAACCTCTAACAATTGAAGTAACAAGATAAAAATTACGTCATGCCTAGTTACGCTAATCTCGCTGCTGAACGTAGATTTGGCGCGAAGGCGCCGTATGTACGTATGTGAATGTGCCTATGTATGTATGTATGTATGTATGTGTGTGTGTGTGTGTGTGTGTGTGTGTGTGTGTGTGTGTGTGTGTATGCATGTGTGTATGTATGCATGTATGTATGTATGATGTATGTATGTATGTATGATGTATGTATGATGCATGTATGTATGTGCGTATGTGTGTAAACAAGAGAATCTCCGATATGTGTACACACAAGCTTGAAACTTGGCAAAATACTTAAGTGGGTGGCTGAGAGAACCTTCCAGCATATTGTAATTGAATGTCTCATTGAAGACATAAACAACCGTTTATAGAAAGCCCGTTGACCCAGATTAGAGTCCGTAATTTTTGTCATAATTACTTGAACGTTTGCATATAGCTAGTTTGGAGAAAGACATTTGATGAGTTCGTTAGCCAGCTTTGTATCCTTTCAACTTCTTTAGTAAATATTAATTCTTTTCAGAAAAGAATTAAAACATTTTTTTTTTAAACTTGACTTCTATAGATAGTCAGACAGTGGCGGTGACGTAAAAGAGGCAATTCCGTCACCACGCAGACATTGACATAATACTCCAAATATGACGTAATTCTCTCTAGCGCCCGACCCTTTCTCTCTTTCTCACATACATGCGCGCATCTCCAAGAGGCATAGATCTCCATGCGCCCGGAGATGTATGTCTCTTGGAGATGTTTGGAGCGCGCGCGCATGCACACACTAACACAAATACATACACACACACACACACACACACACACACACACACACACACACACACACACTTACACACACACACACACACACACACACACACACACACACACACACACACACACACACATCGTCACGCTTTCAGAAGAGCATTCAGGTGACCCGATGAAGCTAGTTTGGAGAAAGACATTGGATGAGTTCGTTAGCCAGCTTTGTACCCTTTCAACTTCTTCAGTAAAAATTAATTCTTTTCAGAAAAAAAATTAAAACAGTAAAAAAATCTTGACATTTGGAGGAAGTCAGACAGTGGCTGTGACGTAAAAGAGGCAACTCCGTCGACATACTCTAAATATGACGTAATTCTCTCTCTAGCTTGCTCGTTCTTTCTCTTACATATGCGTGCAACTGCAAGAGGCATAGATCCTCATGTTCCCGCAGGACGCATGAACATCTATGCCTCATGAGGATGTTTGGAGCGCGGGCATACACGCACGCACACACATACACACATCGACGCGCTTTCAAAAGAGCATTTAGGTAAGATAAGATAAGATACTGTTTATTGTCATTTGCCTTAAGAACATAAAGCATAGGAATGTGTGTTGGTGTCGTTACAATTACAAACATCACAGTCAACAATAAAAATAATACTCTAATACTCTATCACACAAATCCAATGCTCTACACACACTGTCTAAACTTTAAAGTTAAACAACTAATCTCACAAACCAATACGTACCCATTCACACACCCAAGCTCATCTCCCACACACACACACACACACAACACATACGCCTATTAATGTAAGAAGTCTAAATTAATTAAAGGTATATTAGTCCATAAGCTAGCTAGATCTACCGTGCACCCCCCCCCCCCCCCCTTCCCAAGTACTCAATAAGATGGGTTTCAAAATGTAGCTTAGTATGTCCTGAGATGTTTAAGCCATGTTCCCCGAAAATCCTTAGGAACACACCAGAGATATAGCCGATGGCGCAAGAGTACCCCCATTCACGCTCTTCGCACATGTTAAAATGAGGTTGAGAAACATTTTCCTCTAAATAAATCAGAATTCATTCCAGAAGCCCAAATCAGATATTATTATGTTAAGGCACACCTTCTGCATCCTCTGCAACAAAAAAAAAACAGAATGAAAAAAAATTAAATCTCTGGCTCACAGTGAAGGTATTTGTGCACCCAGTAAACGGCCATTTCCGCGAAATCGCAAAAAAAAGGACAAGAATAATGTGTCGGATGCCTTCAGACATTTTCTACAGCACCAACAGTCCATTTTAAAGCTTACATCATTAAAACAGGATGTTATAAGTATTATAAACTTGACTAGGTGATGCTGTGATTACTGTGAGTGCCACAGTGGTTAATTTTGTATCCCTACCCCCAAGTTGTAAAAATACACAAAATTAATTAAAATAAATTACTCAAGTTATTCCATTTCATTTTAACCTCTCTGTACCTATTAAATTTCAATAATGTGAGCATAAAGTGCAAGAAAATAAGGAAATTCGGCATCCTTTACGGTACGCTCGTGGTGAATGATAGCTTTTTCCCATTTAAAATTGCCGAATTGCGAAACGTACGTTGTTTCTGATGGCCTCAGAAATTTGGTATACAACTGATAGGTCTTTTTTTAGGTTTTATTGGTTAGGATAGAGTACCACAGTTACTCTCAACCTGATTTGATGATGCTGTGATGCATTTATGGGCCACAGTGGCTAAATCTGCTTCCCAACCCCCATTTTACCAGTACGCAAAGGAACGCAAAATGATCATAACAATTGCTTATGGCATACTCCTCTGTTTAAATATTTTTGTTCCCAGTTTTCTTAACAAAGTATGCATATTGAGCATAAAAATTTGTGATCATTTCATTAATTTCAATGTGACCCATCAATTTAATTGTAATTCTTTTTAGTTAAGCCATGTTTAACAGGGGCTGCCACTGAAGCTTCTACCGTCTGCACATTCAGCAGTCGGGGAAACTGTACCTCCGGGAGATGTTGTGTCTGATGCTGTTCTTGATCTACATTAATGACCTCCGTACAACAGTACCAAGGTTCGTCTCGAACATCCTCCATGCGGATGACTTTGCAGTGTGGAGCCCAGCAGAACATAAAGAAATAGCATCCTGCAGAATCCAGGATGCTGCCAATAGAGTCAGCAGCTGGACTGAAAGATTGCCACTCAAACTGAGCTAGACCATCTCTTTCAATCAGATGGAAGAGGTCACCTTGAAACTGGAGACCTCCCAGTACCAAAGACAGACAGACCAACTTTACTGGCAACAAATAAATTACTGGATTCACGTGGAGGCCTCACATCGAAGCCATGGAAGCTAGAGCTGCGGAAACAAGTCTCTGATGAAGAAACTAGTGGGAACCACAATGGCGCAAATTACATCATCCTGGCGCAAGCAAACACCTGCTCGGCCAGACCAGTAGTGCGGTACCAAGATACATCGACAACATGAAACACTGCCTGCAAAACCAAAAAAAGCCAGGCTTGACAAGATGCAGAACATGGGTCATTCTCATGATGCAGTGACATTCTTAGAGCCATCTGCAGCACCCCAATTTAGGAAATGGAGGACATTGGAGCCACTGGAACGCAGAACAGCACACACGATGTAGAGACTTACTAAACACCGACAGCATGGAAGACTACAGGAGCAGACCAAGAACCGTCAGAAACGCCCAAGTCTGAACCGCGAATTGAAGGTCCTGCAAAGGGCTAAAACTGATGTCCTGCAACCAAGCCCAGATGTGTGAAGAGCTCCCTTCAGATACCTGGACATCTCGAAAGAGCCTTCTAGACAGCATCAAAAATGTTCCAGGACTCTTTGCCAAAGGTCGTGGCACTGCACGAAGCCAACTCGCTGGAGATTATTCACAAGCGCTACCCTCACAGCAGCTGTGGTACCGCACAAGACGTCGTGCGGAATGAAGGAAGTGGCGTGTACTTCTGTTGTGCAGACCGCACTACTACCTCCCTCTCCTTACCAGCTGGCGGCAGCAGCTCCAACTATCGTACAGATCTGCAGGTGCTCAACACAGCAGCAGAGCACTAGCTAGGGAAAGGCAGCAGCTTGATCCACTGATCTCACCAGGAAGCTTCAAGATAGACTGGATGCCCTGTCCACATAATAGTGCTGCAGTGGATTCCAGTGCATTCTGGAGTAGCTGGGAATGGAGAGGCTGACAGCCTGGCCAAAGCAGGCGCCAGACTACCTCAAGATCACAACCTCCTGTAAAGAAAACAAGACACTACAGCAACAAAGTGATTGGCAACAGCAGAATGGTGGCTGCAGCTCGTGGGCAGACATCAACAAGCTGAACAAGGAGAGCCAGGCAACCATCTTTCATCTACGCACTGATTACTCTGGACAGGCTCCGTACAGAAAGAAGGGACGAAGTTCACAAACTTTTCATAAATGTTTCACAAACCCAAACTGAAGCCTTAATGTTTACACACTTTAAACAAATCACTCTGTATCAGCAGCTCATTTGAAGCTTTCGTGCCTAATGCATGAAGAGATACCAAAATAAAAGAACGCTTAGCGAATGGCGGAGCTCGGTAGAAGCGTAAAGAACCAATCAGAATGTTCGGCAGAAACGCTATGCAGTCACTTTATGATCAGACATAAATATAGATCACTTGCAACAAGCGTCATCATGATCGTTCGCAATGGAATAGTCACAAATTGGGGGGGGGAGGGGGGAAGGGGGGAGGGGGGAGAGAGAAAAATGAAGTAGACAAAAGTTTGCCAGCACTTTGTCATTTTTTACAAACTTTCACAGACGTTAAGGAGAAGGACTGAAATTGACAGACTTTCCAGGGCCCTGATAAAGCCTTGTCATTTTTTAACAACTTTTACAAATGTTCACACACCCTACGGACCCTGCTGGACTCACCTCTTGAGAATGGGTCGTGCAGAAAGAAACAGCCCTATGCGAATTTGGCGTAGAAAATCAGTCTCCTTAGCACATTCTCCAAACATGTCCATACAGAGAAGCGGTCCGCTGACATGTCTGACCAGAAGAGACGCCCCTGTACACCAAACTCTCAAAACATGCTGTCGAGCTCTTGACAGCTTACTTATTGGCAGCCAGAACAATATAAGATTTAAAGACGGCCATCAAGGAATTGAACGTTGCAGAAGAAGAAGGTGGAAGTGGTGATCTCGTGGTGGACATGTGGAAACTAAGTATTTTGATAACATTGTTTTGGCTGTTAGGAACCATGAAACTTTATTATGCATATTCATATTTACACATTTCTAGATGAAAAAATAAATGAAAGGAAAAGGGGAGACCTTACTACACCCGCCTTACGCTAGGTAAAATATCACCTAAAAGACCAGCCAGTTAAAAATAGTTACAATTAAATTGATGGTTCACATTGAAATTAAAGAAATGATCACAAATTTGTATGCTCAATATGCACACTTTTTTAAGAAAACTGGGAACAACAAATATTTAAACAGAGGAGTGTGACGTAAGCAATTTTTATGATCATTTTACGTCCCTTTGTGTACTGGTAAAATTGGGGTAGGGCAGCAGATTCAGTCACTGTGGCCCCTAAATGTATCACAGCAACATAAAATCAGGTTGAGAGTAACTGTGGTTCTTTATCCTAACCAATAAAACCTAACAAAGACCTATCGGTTGTATACAAAATTTCTGAAGGCATCGGAAACAACGTACATTTCGCAATTCGGCAATTTTAAATAGGAATAAGCTATCATTCACCACGAACGTACCGTAAAGGATGCCGACTTTCCTTATTTTCTTGCACTTTATGCTCACATTATTGAAACTAAATAGGTGAAGAGAGGTCAAAATGAAATGGAATAACTTGAGTAATTTTTTTAATTAATTTTGTGTATTTTTACAACTTGGGGGTAGGGATACAAAATTAACCACTGTGGCACTCACAGTAATCACAGCGTCACCTAGTCAAGTTTATAATAATTGTGACATCCTGTTTTAATGACGTAAGCTTTAAAATGGACTATCAGTGCTATAGAAAATGTCTGAAGGCATCTGACACATTATTTTTGTCTTCTTTTTTTTTCGATTTCGCGGAAATGGCCGTTTACTGGGTGCACAAATACCTTCACTGTGAGCCAGAGATTCAATATTGTTTCATTCTGGTTTTTTTGCAGAGGATGCAGAAGGTGTGCCTTAACATAATAATGCCTGATTTGGGCTTCTGGAATGAATTCTGATTTATTTAGAGAAAAATGTTTCTCAACCTCATTTTAACATGTGCGAAGAGCGTGAATGGGGGTACCCTTGCGCCATCGGCTATATCTCTGGTGCGATGTTCCTAAGGAGTTTCGAGGAACATGGCTTAAACATCTCAGGACATACTAAGGTACATTTTGAAACCATCTTATTGAGTACTGGGGAGGGAAGGGGGGGGGGGAGAGTGCACGGTAGACCTGGCTAGCTTATGGACTACATCGTTTAAAATGAAAACAGAATATCATAGAGTAAATATGTCACTAATTTAGTGATCACAGACGGGTGTAAAACTAGTTAATATATATCATAAGACTAGGCTCAGTGATATACACTATTCTCTCAACCGTTGGGGGCGCGCCCTGCCGGGGGAGGAGACTCATGGAGTCAACTCGACCAAAAGCACCACCAACAGCCAAAGGGATAGCATAAGGGATGGGCGAGGTGCGAGGTACTCTGTAGGCCGGCCACACAATTCCATACACATGCGCACACTCACTCGGTCATTCACGCAAACATCAGTCCTCGGCAATGAAACTCTATGATCAGCCCACAGAGCACGCTTATAACACTGACTCGGGCTCGGACAGCACTAGGATAAAAACTGTTACTAACACGGTTTGTCCGTGCTTTTAGAGCAGAGTAGCGGCGACCAGACGCAAGCAGGTTAAAGAGACAGTTAGCCGGGTGTGTAGTGTCGCGTGCAATAAGCCCTGCACGTCTAAGCAGCCGCTGTTGGTATACACTGTGTACTTTATAGCATGTAGCTAGGTAAAGTCAACCTTCTTTAACACAAATTATAGCAAGTCTGAAATTATACCCTGAAATTCTAGTTTTGTCACCATTTTCCCCAAGTCTTGAAGCGAAAGCGAAACTCATATCACGTTGATATAAAATTACGTAAAAACAAAAAAAAATACGTCATGACAAATGACGTCTGACAAACCAATGACGCGTATGCACTGTGCGCGCCCCTTATAGAGTTCACTATGGCGCATTGGCACATCTGCGAGGCTTTTTCAAAAGGAGATATTTGCACATCAGAATCAAGTCATAGACAAAGGGTAGAGACCCTTTACAGTGAAGACAGCTCTCATATAGAAGGGACTTTGTGGGTTATGGTCGGTTCATCCTATCTTGTTTAGATTTGCGCTACAACATATCGAAACTTACCCCTTCAGCGCCACTGATACTGGCACAGTGTGTACTACACGTACTAGAACAATCACGTCACCGCAAAACTCTTTAACGTCACAATCTAGGGCCCGCATAGTGTGGAATTCACGTCATACTTTTCTGAAATGTTGCAAAGGAGGTGACATAACGTAAAGTTTACATGCACAAAGGAAACTTTACCGTCCAACACCAAATGTATGCTTTCAACATACAGAACCCAGCAAATCTGACACTGCTGAACATGTTTCATCGCGCAAGTTCTCTCTCGCACGCCTCCGATGTTGGAAAAAACAAGCGGATAAGCTGCCTTAGGTGTGACCACAGACGTGAATAACTATGCCTATTTATGAACCTGGGTGTGATACTTCCGATGAGTAAGGAAAACAGAGAATAGAGGTTACACACTTCCGATGTGTGTTTGTCTCTGTCCAAATGGTGACCCTGACGTGTGCCATGTATTGGACTGTCCACTGACTCAGCGCGGAGATTTCGTTTGACTGTGTAGACATCAGTGCTTTCTACAATCGTGCGTGTTGTTGAGTGAAGTCTACTTGTAATTAGAACACGGATAATGGCGGAACATCACAAACAAAGAAGTGCGTAGTACCATCAGGCGTGAAGCTGGCAACTATGAAGACCTCCTCACCACCGTCAAAAAGAGAAAGATGAAATGGTATGGCCATGTCACTCGAGCCAACAACCTCTCCACAACAATCTTGCAGGATAGCGTTATGGGAAACGAGGCAGACCGAGAAAAAAAGTGGGTGGACAACATCACAGAGTGGACTGGGGAAAGTTTTGCAGAGACGCAAAGCCTGGCACGTGACCGAGATAAGTAGAAGGAGCTCTTTGAACGCTCAGCAGTTCAGCGACTCGACGACCACACTAGGTCAGGGGACTGATGATGATGATGATATCGATGATGATGATGATGATGATGATGATGAATGGCGGAAAATGACAGCGGGTTTGTTTATTGAAGTCCTTTTCTAAGGTTGTCACTATCACTAGCGGACATCAGTCGTCAATCTCAATAGTATAGCGATTCGATTTGTGTGTTCGCTGCTGTCTATTCTCCGTTTATGTGTGTGTATGGGAAAGTAATTTCAAGCGTGCATACACACTAAGAAGTATTTTATTACTAGTTAGCATATAAGGAGCTTGCTAATGTGACAGTATGCGCATATTTAGCTTTTTAGCATTGCGGACAGGCAAGCATCAAGATTGAGTCTTTCTGGTCTGCAAGGGACTATGGGAAGGAAAGCATATCGAGCAAGCTCATAAATATTAATTTTCTTGTTCTACAATATATCAGTATATGTGTCAAAGAAGGGGAAATTTTATTGATATATGAGTGACTATGAGAAAGCAGCGGTCAACAACAGTCGCACGAGAGCAGCCAAAGTAAGGGCACAGGGGGAATACTCGGAAGCCAACCGCGAGGTGAAGAGGAGTATCAGGGCAGACAAGAGGGCCTACACAGACAGCCTGGCAGCAGAGGCAGAAAAGGCAGCAGGCAGCGGCAACATGAAACAGCTCTACGACATTACCAGAAGATTGTCGGGTAAGTATGGCCATACAGAAAGACCAGTAAAAGACAAAGAAGGCAAGCCTATTGCAGACAGAGCAGACCAACTCGACAGATGGGCCGAGTATTTTGAAGAGTTACTGAACAGACCTAGCCCACCCGACCCCCCCGACATCCAGCCGGCAGAGACCGACCTACCCATCAGCTGTGACAGACCCAGCCGGGAAGAGATCAGAAAAGCAGTGGCATTTTTGAAGAATGGCAAAGCAGCAGGGCCAGATGGCATCCCAGCGGAGTCTCTGAAAGCAGACCTAGAGACAACAGTTGAGATGCTGTACCCACTGTTTGGAAAGATCTGGGAAGAGGAGGTGATGCCAGCTGACTGGAAGGAGGGGTACCTAATCAAGCTTCCCAAGAAAGGCGACCTCAGCAAGTGTTCCAACTACAGAGGAATCACCTTGCTGTCAGTACCAGGAAAGGTCTTCAACAGGATCATCCTAGAGAGAATGAAGAGCTCCGTTGACCCCCAGCTGAGAGACCAGCAAGCAGGATTCAGGAAGAACCGATCATGTACAGACCAGATCGCCACTCTCCGCATCATCGTGGAACAGTCTCTGGAGTGGAGCTCCCCGCTGTACGTCAACTTTGTGGATTATGAGAAAGCATTTGACAGTGTGGACCGAGAGACTCTGTGGAAACTCCTACGACACTACGGTGTACCCACAAAGCTCGTCCGCCTGATCAAGAGCAGCTATGATGGCATGACATGTCGCGTGATCCACGAAGGGCAGTTCACCAGAGAGCTCCAGGTCAGAACTGGTGTCAGGCAGGGGTGTCTGCTGTCTCCGTTCCTCTTCCTACTGGCCATAGACTGGGTCATGAAGATGACCACAGAGCACAGACGAAGTGGAATACAGTGGACACTGTGGACACAGCTTGACGACCTCGATTTTGCAGACGACTTGGCATTACTGTCCCACACTCATCAACAAATGCAGGACAAGACCACGAGGCTTGCTGACATCTCGTCCCAAGTGGGCCTCAACATTCACAAACAGAAAACAAAGACAATGAGGCTGAACACAACCAGGGAAGAACCAGTCTTGCTTGCTGGCACCCCGTTGGAGGAGGTGGAGTCCTTCACCTATCTCGGGAGCATCATAGACAAAAAAGGCGGCACTGATGCAGATGTCAGAGCACGAATCGGTAAAGCCAGAGCAGCCTTTCTCCAGTTGAAAAAAGTGTGGAGTTCCAGAGAGCTGTCACAACACACCAAAGTCCGGATTTTCAACTCCAATGTAAAAGCAGTTCTCCTATATGGAGCAGAGACATGGAGATTGACAAAAACCACAGTCAACAGAGTACAGACCTACATGAACAGTTGCCTTAGAAGAATTTTGAAAATCCACTGGCCAGAGAAGATCAGCAACGTCAGACTCTGGGAGAGAACAGAGCAAATAACAGCAGAGAATGAAATTGGGCGAAGAAGATGGGGATGGATCGGTCACAGTCTGAGAAAGCCAGCTTCCAGTATCACTAGGCAGGCATTGTCATGGAACCCCCAGGGAAAGAGGAAAAGAGGTAGGCCGAGAAACTCCTGGCGTCGAGACCTCCAAGCAGACATCAAGAGACTGGGAACCACCTGGAGTAGAATCGAAGGAGAAGCACAGGACAGGAGTTGCTGGAGGTCTCTCGTCGACGGCCTATACCCGGGTAGGGGTGACAGGCGTAAGTAAGTAAGTAAGTAAGTATGAGAATGATTTACTGTATGTAGTATGTCATTCTTACAGTCACTCACGTCGCACGTAATCCTTTTTTTAGGAATAAGATAAGTTTTGACCTACGTTACAATAGACGTTGTTTTGAAATCAGTAGTCGGTCAAAATTGTACGTGTTTGACGAAAACAGTGGATTAAAAGCCCGGACAAACATGCGATGTTTGTCCAGGTTTTTAACCCACTGTTTTCGTTGAAACACGTGCAATTATGACCTATTTTTTATTTCCTGAAATCGTCTGTTGCAGATGTCTGTGATCCAGTTGCTCCGGACACCCTCCTTACGCCGCCGTCTGGTCGTGAACGTTCTGGCCATGGTCTGTGCTCGGTGGACCGGAATCACTGTTGTGAGTCTGTCATCTTCATTACAACAACAAAAAAATGTCGCTATTGATGAGCATGGTACCATCTCAAGGGAAATGCACATTATGACATCGCTTGTTGGTATTATTTCTCCGTGATTTCGAAATTTCTCAGAAAAAGGCACAATTCTGGCCTCTTTTCATTAGACCAGAAAGTTGTTGGGTTTTTTTCAGATTTGAAACAGTGTGTTTTTGAACATATAGTGAATTTTTTTCCGATGTACCCCAAAACCTTGATTTTATTTAATGTAAGAAATTCCCAAATTAACAAATAAACGCGCTTAGAAAGGACAAGTCAACCCAATTGTTTTGTACTTGTTAGAAAGGACAAGTCAATCCAATTGTTTTGTACTTGTTAGAAAGGACAAGTCAACCCAATTGTTTTGTATTTGTTAGAAAGGACAGATCAACCCAATTGTTTTGTACTTGTCCTTTCTAAGCGTGTGAATTTCTTTACATTTTACACGCTCAGCCACTTGTTATGCTTCATTCCTTTCTTTCCACAATACAATCACGACATCGCAAGGTCAACAAAAGCTACATTTCCGTATCAGGTGGCATTCTACTCCGTCCAAGTGATTATCGCGGTTGGGTTCAGCCAGCGAGTCTCCCGCTACCTATCAACCGGTGTAACTTGTGTTGGGATTCTCTCCAACTCAGTGGCACTGTACTTCGTGCAAAGTTTACCAAGGCGGCGGATGCAGCTAGGGGGGCTTGCGGGATTGTTCATCTTTGAAAGCATTCTGTCCATCGCTCTGATTTTTGGGGTGAGTGCAATGATTATCCACCCACAACCACCACCCCCACCCCCAACCCAACCCCACCCACCGCCAACCCCCCCCCCCCCTCCCCCCCAACCCCCTTGTACTAACAACTACCGATCAAAGCAGCAATTCAGTCGTTTAGATGGTGAACAGTTCATTAACCCACTTGCGCATGCTGTCACCGGTACTGTAAACAGTACTGGTGGCGACGTGCACGATAGCGTAAATGAAATGGTTTTAATCTTATCGGTGATGGGCAGATTGGCATTTTAAGTAACATTTCATTAGAGACCGTCTGAATCCAATGCTTGCTTGCTTGCTTGTTTCCTTGCTTGCTTGCTTGCTGGATTGATTGATTGATTGATTCATTCATTCATTCATTCATTCATTTAGACATAGTGGGAGGGATGAATTAATTATGTACGGAAATTGAACAATGGATGGATGGATGGATGGATGGACGGACAGAAGGACAGAAGTATGGATGGATGGGCAGGGGATCTCACTGTTTGTCTGTCCAGCGCTGAGTAATTCCTCTTGGTTTATGGATGGATGGATGGATGGATGGATGGATGGATGGATGGATGGATGGTCTTACTATATATATATATGCCAATTTTGTATCTCAGGAGAATATTTTCTGGCTGAAGATCGTTGCACTGGTCTGCATACCGTGTATAACGTGCTGTGATGCTTTCGGGCCCGGTAAGTATCTTGAAAATCCACAATTCAACCCGTGTCCAGTCTTGTCCAAAACTTTTTTTCCCTGTTTCTTTTCATGTATTTTTCACGATTTATAGCCGGGATATTCAGCTGACTGTAGAGGTCACAGATGTGGAGAAAGTTGTACGTATGAATATTTTAGAATCGAACCCTAACCACTCAAAAAACAATGAAAATGTGAATCGTATGCGTTTGTTTGTTTGTTTGTTTGTTTGTTTGTTTGTTTGTTTGTTTGTTTGTTTGGTTGGTTGGTTGGTTGGTTGTTTGGTTGGTTGGTTGGTTGGTTGGTTGGTTGGTTGGTTGGTTGGTTAGTTGGTTTTTGTTTGGTTGTTTTCTATCGTTGCTAAAGACGTCCAAAAGTAACGTTACAAGGGTCCAGGAATTTTGACAACCTTATGTGCACTCATAATCAAACAAGATGGGATGAATCATAACCCACAAAATCGCTTCTGTATGAGAGCTGAACTCGCTGTCAATGGTCACTACCTTTTATCTTTGACCTGATTCTGATGTTGAATTATCTCCTATTGAAAAAGTCTCGCAGATCTGCTAATGCGTCAGTGAGTTCTATAAGGGGCGCAGGACATTCGCGTCATTGATTTGTCAAACGTCATTTGTCATGACGTAAGTTTTAGTTTTTACGTAATTTTATATTTTACGTGATATGAGTTTCGCTTTCGCTTCATAGGCTTGAGAAAATGGTGACAAAACTAGAACTTCACTGTACAATTTCAGTCTTGCTATAATTTATGTGAAAGCAGGTTGACTTTACCTAGCTACATGATATACTAAGTACGCGGGTCAACTGCATGCTCTTCTGAAAGCGCGTCGATGTGTGTGTGCGTATTATTGCGTGCCTGCGCGCGCGCTCCAAACATCTCTAAGAGGCTTAGATCTTTATGCGGTTGGAGGGCGCATAAGAATCTATTCCTCCTGGAGATGCGCGCATGTTCGTGTGTGTGTGTGTGTGTGTGTGTGTGTGAGAGAGAGAGAGAGAGAGAGAGAGAGAGAGAGAGAGAGAGAGAGAGAGAGAGAGAGAGAGAGAGAGAATGTCGTCATATTTAGAGTATTGTCAGTGTCTGCGTGGTGACGGAATTGCCTCTTTTACGTCACCGCCATTGTCTGGCTTTCTCTAGAAGTAAAGTTTTTTGTGTGTTTTAATTCTTTTCTGAAAAGAATTATTTTTACTAAAGAGTAAATTGAAATGATACCAAGCTGGCTATCGAACTCATCCAATGTCTTTCTCCAAATTAGCTATATATGCAAAAGTTCAAGTAAATATGACAACATTTACGGACTTTAATCTGGGTCAACCGACTTCCTATAAACGGTTATTTATGTCTTTAATGAGACATTCAATTACAATGTGCTCGGAGGCTCTCTTAGCCACCCACTTAAGAAAGTATTTTCGCCATGTTTCAAGCTTGTGTGTACAGAAATATCGGATATTCTCTTGTTTACATACATACGCACACACATACATACGCACACACATACATACGCACACACATACATACGCACACACATACATACGCACATACATACATGCATACGCACATATGGCGCTTCGTGCCAAATGTACGTTCAGAAGCGAGGTTAGCATAACTAGACATGACTTAATTTTTATCTTGTTACTTCAATTGTTAGAGGTTTAGCCTGCCCGCCTTTGACATAATGGACATGCTATTAAATTCGCCCCACTGCAACCCGTGCTAAAAAGTCCCTTCTATAAATAGAAGGGACTTAATAAACAAACTTCTGCTACTACTACTAATGAAATAATAATAATAATAATAATAATAATAATAAATGAATAAAAACATTACTAAATTTATAAAGTAAAACAATAAACGTAGTCGTGTTTTTTGTTTGCTGTGACAGCTCAAGTGCCGTGGTTGCTGATCCCAGAGTTGTTTGATGAGCAGTCGCGGGGGTCGGCCTCCTCTGTATGTAGCATGGTGACGTGGCTGTCCGTCTTTGCCATCGGATACGCCTTCCCTTCCGTGCAGGTATTGTTTCTTTTATTTCTTTATCTCATTCGAGACGTGCCGCCTCAGATACGCGGCTCATGCCGCGTATCCTGCGGCGGCACGTCTCGAATGAGTCAAACATGTCACGCTTAAGCCCTTGATTGCCGCAAGACAAAAACATAAACGCTAAAAGCAGAGCAGAGTGTCCTCAGGCTGATGGTTTTCGCTCTTTTTGTCGGTTAGACTGGTCTGTGAACTATTTGTGCGGCTACCTAGCAAAAGCCAGCATGTCATTTTTTTTTTTTTTTGGTGTGTTTAAAAATGGGGAATTTTAATTGTTACACAATGAAAATCAAAATTATCTCAGTCTGAGGATGGTACATGCGTATAGCACATCAAGATGAGCCTATTCATTGCAGTAATGAGCTTTTGCAAAATGACGGCAGATTTACTTGCCGAGTTGCGTCTATGTAACAAGGGGAGACACCCAGCGCGCGCTGAACGAGCGCGTAAACAAACAAATTCGTTCCCTTTACCCCGTCGTTAATTCACCAATTAATTCGACAAGCCAAGACAAAGGGAAGAAGTGCATAACAAACCCTACCCCTTGAAAGTTAGGGGATCTAACTGAATGTTAACCCCCTTCGCTGTCGGTAGCATTTTTTTGTCGTGATGATTCCTGCGGGAAACATCGCGACAAGAACCGCTACCGACAACCAAAGGGTCAACCCATTCAGCCCGGGGCACGTATTTCCCAAATTTTGGAGGCGTCATCTAACGACTATGCACCTGTTGCAGGAGATGGATCGACCATGATAATTCAAGGGCAGTGCCAGATTAGCTTGGCACCTGTCGGCGCCAAGCTAATCTGACACTGCCCTTGAATTATCATGGTCGACCCATCTCCTGCTGTACTGCGTCAGGGCTGAATGAGTTAACTTGTTTCTGCGCGCTTTTGGTATGTGTAACCTGTATCAAGGAACGCTTTGCCTCATCTCTGACCTCTAATTGTTGCCCTACAAAGGCAAAAGCCAATAACGCTTGCCTCATCTCTGACCTCTAATTGTTGCCCTACAAAGGCAAAAGCCAATAACGCTTGCCTCATCTCTGACCTCTAATTGTTGCCCTACAAAGGCAAAAGCCAATAACGCTTGCCTCATCTCTGACCTCTAATTGTTGCCCTACAAAGGCAAAAGCCAATAACGCTTGCCTCATCTCTGATCTCTAAATGTTGCCATACAAAGGCAAAAACCAGTATGTCCGTTTTTGCGAAAAGCGAGATAGTGTGCTGTGATACATTGAAAATCTCGCTTTTTACAAATATGGACATGCTTGCTTTTCCAATAAATCCAGACCAAAAAGTGATTGCCAAGCGTGTAAAATGCAGATAAGAACCCAGCAGAAAAAGAAACACGCTTAGAAATGACAGTTACAAGACATTGTGTTGTAACTGTCATTTCTAAGCGTATATTTTTGTGCGACGCGAGTAGAAACGATAGTTACAACATGTTGTAACTGCCATTTCTAAGCGTGTTTCTTCCTCCGGTGGATTCTTCTCTGTTTGTTTGTTTGTTTGTTTTTCCATAGTATAGCAGATTCACTATGTTGTTCCTTTGTCTTTGACTATTTCCAATAAATTATTTCTGTGCATCATTCCAAGGCATGAACAACCCAGACCTGTGTGGGTAAAAGACAGCAAGTCCATGTTTGCGAAAAGCGAGATTTTCATTATAACACAATGAAAATCGCTCTTTTCTAAAAAAAAATGGACTCAGTGCCTTTTGCCTTCTCAGGGCAAACTCAGGTTATGTCCATCATACCCTATTTGTTACAGGAAGCCATTGGACCGTACTGCGTTCTCCCTTTTGTCGGACTTTGTGCCTTTTTCTTTGTATTCTTTTTTATCTTTCAACCGGAGACCCTGGGACAGAATGCCAAGGAGCAGACAAGTCTTCAGTTAAGGGAGACAAAGAAGTGAAAAGACCGGAAGCTTTTCAATAAAACCAGACTCGATCAATCATACCCAAAGATTCACCTATAAGACGCTACATTCATTTTCGCACTGTTTTGCACAACCCAATGCACAAAAGGTCATCGGGCCGACGCATTGGGAATACACTTGCGGTCATACGAAAAAAATAAAAGCTATCCTAAATAATAAATACTCAAGGACTGACACCAGCTTTCTCGTGCACTGTGTTTGTTTATATAAACCTAACTGTGTAAAAATCGAGATATAATTAAAATAAATCTAATTTATTTTCAAGTAGATTATATGGTCTGCCATGTGAAGGCAAAAGACAGTGATTCCATTTTCGTGAAAAGCGAGATTTTCATTGTATCGCAATGAAAATCTGGCTTTTCACAAAAATAGACTTACTATCTTTTGCCTTCTCAGGGTTGATGTGTTCACAGTTGTTTGCCATTGTTCTCTCTCTCTCTCTCTCTCTCTCTCTCTCTCTCTCTCTCTCTCTCTCTCTCTCTCTCTCTCTCTCTCTCTCTCTCTCTCTCTCTCTCTCTCTCTCTCTCTACTATTAACTTTTCTCTCCTGTGTGTGTGTGTGTGTGTGTGTGTGTGTGTGTGTGTGTGTGAGTGTGTGTGTGTGTGAGTGTGAGTGTGATGTGTGTGTGTGTGTGTGTGTGTGTGTGTGTGTGTGTGTGTGTGTGTGTGTGTGTGTGTGTGTGTGTGATGGTGTGTACGTGAGCAAGGACATGATTGAAAACAGGTCTGTTGCCTAATCATTTTTCTTTGGAAAATAAAGTTTCATTTCATCTCTCTCTCTCTCTCTCTCTCTCTCTCTCTCTCTCTCTCTCTCTCTCTCTCTCTCTCTCTCTCTCTCTCTCTCTCTCTCTCTCTCTCTCTCTCTCTCTCTCTCTCTCCCCCCCTCCCTCTTTCTTTTTCTCTCTCTCCCTCCCCCTCTGCTTCATTTACCCCGACCCAGGATAGATAATGTACAAGTCAAGCCTACTATTTTCGTTTGTTTTCCATTTTGTGTTCTGTCTTGTTTACAGGACAGCTTGTAAGACAGGCATTGAGTTGCCTAATAGCTTTATCCTGAATAAATTTAAAATCTCTCTCTCTCTCTCTCTCTCTCTCTCTCTCTCTCTCTCTCTCTCTCTCTCTCTCTCTCTCTCTCTCTCTCTCTCTCTCTCTCTCTCTCTCTCACACACACACACACACACACACACACACACACACACACACACACACACACACACACATACACACACACATACGCACGCACGCACACACGCACACACACACACACACACACGCACCCGGACACACTGACAACAGCGAGAAAAGAAAAATAGAAGCTGGACTGACGTCACCGCAAAAGTTACGTCAGTTGCATCACGTCATCGCCTATAGTCTTTTCCAATTTAGTACTTTTAGCTTCATTTCCGTGTTTGGGGTCAACTTGTGCACACTTCTAAGACAGATTTTTTTTCCAGCGAACTATTGATGAAGCAAACAAGTCATCATTTTTAAACAAAAGCGAGCTATTCTCCGGAGTGTTTTTGTACCGAAAATGAACTCATGCAATATCTGCTGAGCGACACATTGCTTTCATAACCAGTCGGCCCTATGGAGGAAGTCTTCTACTCGTGCAGAAGACAACTTCGATGGTAAGTAAATTTCTTACCCAGTGCGCAAAGGCCATTGGGCCTACGTCGGTCGCCGTTGGCCCGCGCATCCGTTGGCCGTTGTCCGACATCGGTCTGATGGCCTTTCGCGCATTGAGTAGGCGTTTTTTGTTTATTTACGCAGACGTATACCTACTTTCAAGAAACACGCTTGTTTCTTTTAGTGTCCAGAGAGAAGATGGTCAGTGTTACTATTCAGTCTAAGTTTACTTGTAATGCGCAGCAACTTCTGTTGTAAAATGCTCGTGGCACTGGAACGCATGCTCTGTGCGAAATAGATGGCCTTTTGCACATTGGGTAGTGGAAGAAGAAAAAAGTGAGAGGGGTGAAAGTGAACAAATAAACAAAATAAAAATATAATAAATTTAACCCGTTCAGCGCCAGCTGACACAGACTGTGATACTGATTTCTTCGTTAATTCGATTAAAAAAATAACACTAGTAGGAACACGGATTCAAAGCATAAGGATCTATGCATCAAGCAGTTGGGTGGAATACAGATGCAAGTGATGTAGTAACACAGACCTGACTTTATTTCGATCCATATGTACACGCTTGACAGTTACTCTCTTGTACACGTACCAAGAGGAATCACTCACTTGACAAAGTTCCTGACCACTTCCTTATGGCACCTTCAGGGTGCCATAAGGAAGGGGCAGGGAGTCTGTTTGTTTATCACATGTTGTGTGAGTCCCTTGGTATGTGTATTGCATACTAGCTATTGCCTCACCTTGTGGTTTGTCAACCCCTGTTTTGGTCTGGGCTCTCTTCAGAGGACGTCAGTCACTAAGAAGCATGGCCGGGCCCACGCCGTATTCAGCTCAATATCCCACTCTAACCCATGACACAGAAGACCCGGACCGGGCCCTTTCTGGCATCACTATACAGCACGGCAACCCGAACTTGTCACAGCCTTCACCACTTCGGTCCCCGCAGAACAGTCGGTGGCAATCGCAGTATGAACCGAACCAGGTGCACTACAGTCCGCAGCAAGGGCATTATAGTCCGCACCAAGCGCAGTATAGTCCGCAGCAAGCACAACTCAGTCCACGGCAATCGTATTATAGACCGAACCAGGGGCAGTACAGTCCGCAGCAAGGGCATTTGAGTCCGCAGCAAGAGCAGTATAGTCCACAAGCACAACGCGGTCCGCGGCAATCGCACTATGTACCGCAAGAGGGGCAGAATTCTCCGCACATGGGGCAGTATGGGCAGCAGGGGCAGTATGTTACGTATGACGCACGTAAGCAGATTTACTTTTTTGTTCGTACGATTCTATCTCGTTCATTTACGCACTCCAGTACTGTTCTTAAACTGTTCACACCATGAAGACAACTTTTTAAGAACCACTTTAAAGGGCATGCACGCTCGAACTATAACCCGGATTCGCATGAGACAGAAAAAAATTGTTTTGTTTTTAGTACATGTACAATTTCAGACTATAGCCAGTTTATAGTCATCGCGTAAATCGTACCTTAAATTTTTTTTAACGTTTGTTTCCCTATTTTTTCACCAGTGTTTTTCGTGGTTCATTTCTTTAGTCTTGTTCGTCTGTCTTGCTTATATTTATTTGTATACTTAGTTTGATGTGCAGTGTATGCCTGTTCCGCGACGAGAAAGATTGAACACCACACAACTGCAAAAGGAATAGATCCTCATAAGTCACCGCAGTTGCGGGGGCTTATGAGGATCTATGCCTCTTGCTTACACCACTTTGAACCTATGTTCCTTGGACATTTAGGTTTTCTTGGTCTTGAATTGCCGAAGTTTGCAGAAACATAGCGTCAGCTGGTACTGAACAGGTTAATGATTGTAAAGGACCCTAGAACTCCGTTTGGCAAGCATTCGTTATGATGATGATGATGATGACTACAAATGCAGGGGCAGTGGTTGTGTTGCCACAAGCTGCCACATGTGGGGCAGTCTACTCATATATGGACTACCCGGCTCTTGTCGTCTGCCAGGCATGCGGGGCCACAGTGACTACGTCCACACACTACAGGGCAGGCTCCATGACATGGTTCCTGTGTCTTACGCTTGTCATCTGCGGGTACGTTGGTACACTGACAGCTCGCCGAACATACTACACATTATACCCTAAAAAAAAATTTAAAAAACTTTACCCATTTTCATCCTCATACACTATTGCTGGAAATAAATTTGATTCTGATAGTTATAGCTATTTCAAGGTTCAAGATGACTTTATTGTTGCTGTAATAGAAGATAATCATACACAGCAAAAATTGTCTTGCCACCGCAGGTGCTGCTCACATTCACTCACTCGGACTTTCCACAAATTACAAATAACGCTACAGGGCTACAAAATGGACAATGACTCGGGACGGGTGAAACCCGTCGCCAAGGCATCTAATGGCCGGCGCCAGTGGCCTCATCCCGGCCGACCCAAACCTCCCTGACAAAAACAGAATGCTAAGACAGCCCTAAGTCTCCTGAACACACTAGTATTTGCTCTAAATAAATAGCTATTTATTGCTCCATCCTTGAAATAAAACTGTTGATCTGTCTCAACTCATTCAGCCCGACGCACGTATTTTCCCAATTATGGAGGCGTCATCTAACGACTATGCACCTGTTGCAGGAGATAGATCGACCATGCTAATTCAAGGGTCGTGCCAGATTAGCTTGGCGCCGACAGGCGCCAAGCTAATCTGGCACTGCCCTTGAATTATCATGATCGACCCATCACCTGCTGTAGTGCGTCAGGGCTGAATGGGTTAATCTGCAATGTAGCCTGCATACGACAATAAGCAAATTGTAAATAAATCAGCCTCAGGATGTAATATGTTAACGGAGCGCAAACCCGTTATTTCCCGCCACATATTAACAGCTACAGCCGCGGCAACTGAGCAGTTTAGACATTCGCAATGATAAGTTATGTCCCCTCGGGGGGAAAACAGCGAGAGACGGTGTCATTCAAGGGTTAGTTTTCCCCGGTAAAATTCACAGCATGTCCGACTTGCTTTATCTCGCTCGGGTCAGTTGCATGACTGAGCGCAGATTTGTTTTTGGTTTTGCTTTTTTTGTTAAGGCGATTTCAACCCTTTGGCTGCCAGTAGCGCTTTTTGTCGAGGTGATTCCGGAACTGAGGAAGCGCCTCGACCCAAAGAATAATAAAGCGCTACTGACAGCCAAAGGGTTCATTAATCTGTGTGCAGGTGTTTTCTAGGTTGCTGCTTGATACCGTTCTGTATGGACGGATGCAAGGACGTCATACACACCTGTCCCAGCTGTGGTGTCATAGTGGGGACGTATAACCGCATTAGCTGAACTTGCACGACTGTCCGCGGGCTATTGTCAAAATAATTTCATAATGCAGTTAGAATTGACGTTGCTCGGAAAGCAGGAATAGGGCACGTTTGCTCGTATTTCGACAGAAAAAAAAAGTTGATGAAAAGCCCGGACATAAACGCGATATCGCGTCTTTGTCCGGGCTTTTAATCGCCCTTTTTTCCGTCCAAACACGCGCAATTTCGACCTACTTCTGGTTTTTGGAAATCGTCTATTGTAATCATAATAAAGATTTGAGTGCGGGGACTGACAGTAATACTGTTTTTGTGTTCTTCCTTTGCTTTTTTATTTTTAAAACTATACATAAACTCTTGCTACGCAGAGCATTTGAACGGTTGGACAATTGTTCCTGTGAATTTGCAATTTTATTTTGCGAGCACATAAAAAGGGGTCATTTTTCAATTAACCCATTCAGCCCTGACGTAATACAGCAGGAGATGGGTCGACCATGATAATTCAAGGGTAGTGCCAGATTAGCTTGGCGCCTGTCGGCGCCAAGCTAATCTGGCACTACCCTTAAATTATCATGGTCGATCCATCTCCTGCAGCAGGTGCATAGTCGTTGGATGACGCCTCCAAAAATTTGGGAAATACGTGCGTCGGGCTGAATGAGTTAACTTGGCCAGCTGGTGTATTCATACAAAACTTCACTACGACAAGCCAACTAGGTAACGCGTATTGAACCAAAACACGAAGAAACAGGCTGCTGCAGGCGTGCTTGTCCGTGCGAACAGACAACAGACAGACGGGCAGAGCAACAGGCGTTCAGGCATATAAACAACAAACAAACAAACAACATATCGACAAACAAACAAACACTCGCAATTGAGCTAAGGAAAAGCAATATCAACAAATAAATAGGGACTCACACAAACAAACAACACTTGCGTTTGAAATTTAAAAAAAAAAAAATGATGCTGTACGATGGGGAAACTCCCCTTCGTCCACAGTATCCCTGCTACCCAATGCGCAAAAGGCCAGCAGGCCGACGTCGGCCGCCTTTGGCCCGCACAGGACTATGCACGGGCCAGCGGCGGCCCACGTCAGCCCCATGGCCTTTGCGCCATGGATCTGTGAAAGCAAAAGATAGCTGTCCATTTATATTGCAATGAAAATCTCGTTTTTCACCAAAGTGGACTTTTGGCTTCACACTATGTAAAAAGCAATCGGGCCGAAGTCGGAAGCAGTGGGCCCGCGCAGTCGTGCGCGAGCCCACTACGGCCGAATTCGGCCTGATTGACTTTTGCGTGCTGGGTGTTGCCTTCACAGGACAGAGTCTGGCAGGAACTGGCTCGTTCCAGACACTCTGGAGTCATCTTCCATGAAACACAATCTTACTTGACGTCAATCGTGCCCAAAGTTCACACTTATCCTACGTAATTTCTCATATATTACATCATGAATTTGTTCCAGGATAACACTTTGAACTGTATCTATTGTTTTAGTGATTTCAGTCTAAATCTAATACACGCAACATTATGTAGGCGTGTAGGTTAGTATTTGTTGACTATCGATTTATTGACAAGAGAGACAGGTGATTGTCGGTGTGGGATGAGGATGGTGAACTGTGCAGCAGACATCTTGAAATCTTAATGCAGATCTGCTGTTCGTCAGAATAAAGGTAAGTCATAACTGCAAATTATATCGCAAACATGTCTTTCATCAGGGCGCTGTCGTCGTGCGGAAAATCAAAAGTCGAGCATACTAGCAGTAACAGACGTGTGACAGAATGCAATCAAAATAATTATTTTACTTGTCGCCGCTACAGGCCTAAGTGGCGACAAGTAATATGATTATTTTCACTTTGTTCCATGACTATCACTGTGTCATATTGCCATGTAATGTGTGGTGCTTCATATTTCTCTTCTCATCAGCATTAGAACACGAAAAGAAAATCCCAACGAATAAAGAAACACGCTTAGAAAGGACAGTTATAACAATATATCGGGTTGTAATTGTCCTTTCTAAGCGTGTTCCTTCTTAATTCGACATACGAACAAGTACATAATGTACTATTTATTTTTCTTAGGTCATCCAGATGCCAACAAGGCATCTCACGGCATCAGTTTGCCCTGTGAAGGCAAAAAGACAGCCAGTCGATTTGTATGAAAAGCAGGATATATATTGTGTTACAATGAAAATCTAGCTTTTTACAGAAATAGACTTACTGTCGTTCGTCTTCCTGGAGACAGATATCTGAATAGACAGTATTTCAAGCGTTTATATTCACATCACATCACATCCATCTTAATACACCACAATAGGGTATGTATCAATATTGATTGTTAAAGCCCATGCAAGAGACCTGAAAATGAGCTCTCTCTCTCTCTCTCTCTCTCTCTCTCTCTCTCTCTCTCTCTCTCTCTCTCTCTCTCTCTCTCTCTCTCTCTCTCTCTCTCTCTCTCTCTCTTGTAGTGTGTAGCAAGGACAAGAATGAAAACAGGTCTGCGCACCTATTCTTTTATCCTTGGAAAATAAAGTTTCATTTCATTTCATTTCATTTCATTTCATTTCTCTCTCTCTCTCTCTCTCTCTCTCTCTCTCTCTCTCTCTCTCTCTCTCTCTCTCTCTCTCTCTCTCTCTCTCTCTCTCTCTCTCTCTCTCTCTCTCTCTCTCTCTCTCTCTCTCCACACTACCGCTGCGCACACCTAGTAAAAGACAGTAATGATCAAACCCTTGATCGCTGATCATAATCCGAAGAAGAAGAAGAAAAGGATAGTGTCAGACTAGCTTAGCGCCTTTTTGTGCGAGTGGCGGAACAAAATTGTAGTTATACATCTGTTGTTTGCCCATTAAAGCAACTAACCTTATTACCTACAGTAAAACGCCTTGACAGTTTGTACAAAATAAATATGTTGTTTACATAATATCCATCAAATCCTTACGTCGGCGTCAATCCCCAACACTAAGGCCTAGAAGCGTTTTGTGTATGTCTAGTATGTGTTGTTTGATAATTGTGTAGGTAGGTTAGGTTGCCGGTACGATATTTGTGTTCGTGGTCACGTAGTACATCAACATGTTTCAACGAACGATCAATCGTGAGACTTTTCACATCCTGCGCCGAATGCAATTTGTATTATCGCCAAGGAGGACCAGGATTAAGTGATGATTCGGTGCTGATAGTTCAGAGGCGCCACAGGCGCCAAGCTAATCAGCAATACCTTTGCTCTATCAGAATCCATTCATGCTCATTTCTTACACTTCCCACTATATAAAAAAAAAATTGTATTAAGATTTAAACTAATCAGACAATAACTGTGAGCTGTCACTGTTGATTCGTGCTTATTCCACTGGATATGATACAGGTAATTTACCTAACGTATTAACTCATTCAGCCCGACGCACGTATTTCCCAAATTTTGCAGGCGTCATCTAACGAATATGCACCTGTTGCAGGAGATGGATCGACCATGATAATTCAAGGGTAGTGCCAGATTAGCTTGGCGCCGACAGGAGACAAGCTAATCTGGCACTACCCTTGAATTATCATGGTCGACCCATCTCCTGCTGCAGTGCGTCGGGGCTGAATGGGTTAAGATAAACGAGCACCTCACTTCAGCTGCACCACTGTAGATGGACTTGCAACAGCGGGTGCTGAATTTTGAAGAGGAAACGCTCCTGCATACATATGTAGGTAAACAAGCACATCCCTTGGGCAGTCAAGGTCAATGTATATTCACTTCTAGCAGTTGATATTGGGTTTGAAAGAGGTAATCCTTTTTACCCCTTTTCAGTGCCGTGACAATTGGACCACCATCCAGCTGCAAGAGGCATAGATTGTAATGTGCCCCCGCAGCCTTACGGGGGCTCATGTGGGTCGACGCCTCTTGCTGACACCACAGTGAATGCACGTTCCTGGGACAGGTAGAGGTTTTTTGGTGTTGAATCAACGAAAATTACAGAAAAACAATCTACGTCAGCTGGCACTGAACGGATTAACCTCCCTTGAGCTGTCAGTATCGACTCGCCTCTCGCAGTTGACGTGCATTTGATAGCGGTGTCGCTCCTTTAGATGCAACACATGTTACCGGCCGAGTGACGCCTTCGCAAAGCAATATCTCAACAAATTATTACTTGTATTTACGTCTCCAGCGAGCGCAGTCAGAAGAAAATCAATTCGCGTGTAGATGACTGAACTGTGTATATCTGATTTGCGTACGACGTGCTTGTCAGTTGATTGTTCATCTAAAAAAAAATTCCGGATTGCATGTGTTGCGAATCGGATCAGTCACTACCTCCTACTACTTTGTTTGCTGTGTGTGCGTGTAAACGTTTGAGGTATATATGCTTTATTTTCTTCTCTTAACTTGTCTGTGAATTTGTAGTCATAAGCTCACAAACTAGCCATGGCACCTTTTTGTGATTGCTGCCACAGGTTTGGTAGGGCCTTGCGTTCTCACGATGTATATCAATGTATACTATTTATACTGACGAGCAAAAGAAATGCGACATTTTTTGGAATCATCGGAAACACTTCCGTGTTACCGATGAATCCAAAAACGTCGCATTTCGTTTGCTTGTCAGTATATTTCTTAAAGTCACGCAAAAACACGTTTTACGGTAACTGGAAGAAATCAATACTGTACATTGATTCATATCGTAAAAACACATTTTTCTACAGCAGCCTGTCTTAGCTGCGGTGATCGTGACATCTATGTTTACGGCATACATGAAATTTATTATTGGAGTGAAATAAAAACTTACTTTTTTTTTCTTCTGTTCAATAGGAACAGAGTAAATGCATAGCAATTTCTTATCATAGTGCATCCCAAATTATAGGTTATGTGTCGTGTTTTACGTCGGGTTTTGTACGGAAATGTGCTGGTCTGCACACACATATTTCATTTTGTTTTAACCTTTTTCAGTGACAGCTGACGCAGATTCTATCTCTACAATCTTCGCTAATTCAAGGCAACAAAAAAACCTAGATGTCCCAGAAACCCTGTATTCAAAGTGGTGTCAGCAAAAGGCATAGATCCTCATGAGCCCCCGCAACTGCGGGGGCTCATGAGGATCTATACCTATTGCAGTTGGGAGGTGTTCAGATTTCTCGGCACTGAACAGGTTAACATTTGCGTGCATCAACGTTGGCACTTGTGCACATAATTATACCAGTTGCTTTACTTGTATTTTCATATATCTGTATTTACCTGTATCTGCGTACATTTACATACATAGACATAATGATGTAACCGTATTTGCATATATTTCGTGCTGAAAAGAGTTGGTGGCACCGGGGGCTTGGAGGACAGTCATCCTAATTGGAAATGACTGGTGAGCAGACGCAGCAAAAGAAGGGGGCATCCGGCGGCGAACCTCCTCCCCCCTACCAGGATTACGCACATCCGTATGCAGGCTACGGGGCAGGCACGGAACGTGAGTCACGATGAAGAGATTTTACTCGCTGCCATCAGCCGTGAAGGAGTTAATCCCGCCACCGCCAGTGGCCATGAGAGAAATCTCCTTCAGCCATTTAGCCATAACCCGTTTAGCCCCGACGCACTACAGTAGCGGATGGGTTGACCATGATAATTCAAGGGCAGTGCCAGATTCTCTTGGCGCCTGATGGCGCCAAGCGAATCTGGCACTACGCTTGAATTATCATGCTCGATCCATCTCCTGCAACTCGTAGCTAGTCGTTAGGTGACACCCCCAATATTTGGGAAATTTGGCCTTTGGGTTAAATGTGTTAGCCCCCCCCCCCTCCCCCCCCCCTCCCCCCCCCCCCACACACACACACACTGCCAGTAAACATAAGAGAAATCGTTGCTGTCAGTAGCTGCTGTGGGATCGACTTGATGTTTCTGTAATAAGTTGAATACCTTTGCGTAAAGGCTTGAGACTCTCTGTTTTTGAAATGATTGTAAATTCATCGTCAAAGATCCGCAGCCCGACGTCAAAAGAACATGGATGCCAATGAGTTTCAGCAAGAGGCATAGATCCTCATGAGCCCCCCGCAACTGCTGGCTCATGAGAATCTATGCCTCTTGCAGTTGTATGATCAGCGGCGGATCTGGGGGATCCTAGGGGTTCCGGCCCCCCTCCTCCCCTCCCCCCACCCCCATGATACATTTTGGCGAGTGGCAAGAGTGTTGACACACACACGTCTTCTCCCTCCACCCACCCACCCCGTTCCCTCCAATCCCCCCTCCACCCCCGCTTCTCCCTCCCCTCCCCCCTCCCCCCGTTGTTTGATTTTTCGGCCACTGGAAGAAGGTCTAGCGTCGGGGAGGCCTTTTGTGTCAGGTTGAAAGCCTAAAACAAAAGTTGGACCCCCCCCCCCCAACGAGGTGACTGATCCGCCTCTGATGATGTTCAATGTTCCTCGGTAGTGAGGTTTGGTGGTGTTTAATTTTGCTTGGCAGTGAACGGGTCCAAATGAGAGACGAGCGCATTTTGATGTTGTCTGTTTAGATGTGATTCTTGTGCAAACCGTGAGCCCGATACCCGGATCGTTGTACAAGTACCGTGACGTGCCTGCGTGTATTGTCTGTCAGTTCTGTTGCGCCACAGTCACTACCGCCATTGACTACCAGTCGGGCTGTCTGGCATGGCTTCTCGGCACTGCAATCTGCTTGCTGGGGTAACTTGAGGGTTATTTATTTATTTATTTATTTATTTATTTATTTATTTTCTTTGCTGTTAGTGGCGCTTTTTATCGCGATAATTCCGTAGAAATCATCGTGACATTATAAGCGCTACCCACTGCCGAAGGGTTAGGTTTATTGCCGGGAATAGGGGTGGGGTGGGTGGGTGGGGGGAGTTGGTTTCATTTGTGACACGTGGTCTCTTTGTTAATGTTAATTGTTATTATAATTCATTATATTATACATGATTTATTAGGTTTGATATTTTAAAACACAATTGACCCGTGGTCAAAGTGATTTCTTTTTAGAATCAAAGTTTATTTTGAGTCGTGAATCTTGAACTCCCATTTAACGGGGTTTTTTTTTTTTTTTTTTTTTTTTTTTTGGGGGGGGGGGGGGGGGGGTTGTGGCAGTTAAGAGATTTTCCTTTTACTTGATTATATCATGGACGCAGGCAATGGCGATACGTCACAAACTGACGTCACACGCGGTGTTTTCAATGCGTGTGTGCGTCCCAATCAACACTGTATGTCAATCTTTGATGACTCGCGGCTGCCTTCGTCCGCGACAGCTCCAATTATTCAATTCACATATCATTTTAACTTCGTGACTGCTAATGGCAATAACGTTCGGCGGGAAAGACGCGTAACTACGTCACTAGCTAACTACGTAACTACGCGTCTTTTCCGCCGAACGTCAGGCGCAGTTTACACATTAAAACATATAATTTTTACTAATTTAAGATTGTCTTCAAGATTATCATTCTATCTGTCTACAGAGGTGTATGGGGGTGCTGCATCATTCCGTGCTGTGTAAACAGCTGTCTGGACGTAGTGCATATCTGTCCGAACTGCGGCGCTGTAGTGGGAAACTATCAGCGCGGATTCAAATGACGTCACTGATATCTGTTTACACGAAAGACGTCCATGTGTTAATAAACGCTGAAAAGTATTTATTTATTTATTTCGCATTTGATTTATACATTTCCTAATGCTCACGAAGGTATATTCATTTCATAATCGATGAAGTGTTTATTTATTTCTTGATTTACTGGTTTGTTTATTTACTTATGGGTTTATTTATTTTCAGGGCATTAATGAGTACACTCCCTAATGCTTACGAGATATCTTCATTTATTGATCCTTTCCTTTTATGAAAAGAAAATTCAACCGATCATTCTTGTAGTTATAATTAATCGAACTGCATGCAAACACACAAATATATGTTGCTCAAAACATCCTGACGAAACAGGTTTGCTTACACTGGCATATAATGGCGACCTACTTGTGTCATACTGTTCACAAAACTGTATCCATTAACCCTCCTCTGCATGTAGTCATTGTGACATAAACCGCTACCGACAGCCAAAGAGTTAATGGTTATGCGGGAGACCACTTCTTGATGATTTGATTGCCTTATGGAGATGGATGATGCACACAGACATAGTGAATAAATGAAGATACAGCAGAACGTTTTGTGCGACCATCATTGTTTTGCAGGAAAAACGTGGTCTTAAATACATTTGCTATTTCAGAAGACGTCTTGAAGGTGTCGACGTGTTACCTGTCACTGAAGACCATCATTTATGTGATCTATTATTAGGATGGTCGCTCAGAACAAGTTGTGCTGTATATATGATGCTTAATGTACTTCAAGAACGTATTTTTTGCGGAAGAAGTAAATGAATCATTTGAAATAGGAGTCTCCGTTTGCCATTATTTCCCTTCAGTCTGTCTGTCTGTTCGTCCGTCTATCAGTCAGTCTGTCAGTCTGTCTGTCGCTCGGTCGTTCTGTGTGTTTATGTCTGGGCTTTGGTCTATCTGTCTGTCTGTTTATCAGTGTGTCTTATTGTTTCTTTCTCATTCTGTGTTTTTAACCCTTTGGCTGTTGGTAGCGGGGTTTCTCGCGATGATTCCTTCAGGAATCATCGCGAAAAAACCGCTACCGAAAGTCAGAGAAAATTCCTTCACGAATCATCGCGGAAAAAAACCCGCTACCACCAGCCAATGATAAACTATACATCATATCAAAAATATTTTATTTGAGGTCTAATGTTAGGCCATACAACACAGAAAATTGTTTATTTTCACAGCCATGATCCTCAATATTTCAACAAATATGTGAATGACGTGAGCCACTGGAAAGTTGTTTCAAGCGAAAGCTTGTTCAGTCATAAAACGTGAAAACCGATAAGAGCTCCCTCCACCCCCCCCCCCCCTCCCCCCGCCACCTCCACTCCCTCCACCCCTCCCCTGGCAGCGGCTTCCAGCCTCTTGATTCGTCAAGCGTAATAACTCGTAAAAGTTTCCTCCGCCTATGATTAAGTGCACGTGACCTTGGTCTTCTATGCTGCGAAAGTACACTTCGATTTTCATGTAACTTTTATAGTTTTATGTCTTCCCACTTTCCATAAATCTTGACTTTCCAGAGCCATCTGCGGAAGATGGATCGATCATGACAGCTCAAGGGTACTGCCTGATTAGTTTGGCGCCTGGAAGGCGCCAAACTAATCAGGCACTCCCCTTGAACTGTCATGATCGGTCCTTCCCTTGCAATTTCCAAGCGCTCAACTGCAGATATATACTTCTCTTGTGCTATTATGGTGGATTCAACGCCTGCAAATTGTTTGTAGTGCAAGGAAGGAGTTTCTACAATGATGCGAGGTGAGTGACTTTGGACGTGACGGGCTCATGAATGCCTGTCAAATGTTTATGCACTTTCTTTTTTCGTGTAGACTTTAATATTGACGAGTGTAGCTCAGGCTGTAGTCTTAGTCTGCTCGTAAACTATATGTTGATCATAGCAACAATGTGCATTCTGCCGTATTTTCCGTTGGATATGGAGTCGTGTAAAATAATGATATATATTACGGTAAGCGATTTACTTGTGTTTACTAGTGTAAGTACATGGATCGCCATGTTTTCTTCATGCCATTTACACTCTGGGCTTAAACACTCCGATCAAGAGAAATTCCTGCGTGGCTGGTTTCAACCCCTTCAGTGGCAGCTCGACGCGGACTCTGTTTCTGAAATCTTCGTTAATTCAAGACCAAATCACCCTCGATGTCCCAGGAACATGGGTTGAAAATGGTGTCAGAAAAAGACATAAATCTTCACGAGCCCCCGCATCTTGAAGATCTATGAACCCTGCAGGGGGGATGGGGGATGGTGGTATTTAAATGTTCTAAGCACTGAACGCTTTTATTACCTCACAATATAGGTAGTACGTACGCTTTGACTTCAGAGGAATGGTGATTTAACAACATGCTGAAATAATGCCCGGTCCTGTTTTACTGACATTTCTCACGTTTCAGTGAATCTGAGTTGGTGGAATGATAATAATGCACCACAAGTCCACAGCTACTTTACGTGGGCTAATACTATCTATAGGCTTAGAGTGTTCGTTCGTACAAATAGCCTGTGCCGTGTGTGTGTAGTTTACCCCCATTCAGCCCTGACGCACTACAACAAGAGATGGGTCGACCATGATAATTCAAGGGTAGTGCCAGATTAGCTTAGCGCCTGTCGGCGCCAAGCTAATCTGGCACTACCCTTGAATTATCATGGTCGATCTATTTCCTACAACTAGTGCATAGTCGTTTGACGACGCCTCCAAAATTTGGGAAATACGTGCGTCGGGCTCAATGAGTTACACTATGTAAATGATCTAAGGAAAGGCTTTCAAATTTTCGTCCACTGACATCGGTGACATGATTCGACATGTAGCAAGAATAATTTTACTGAGAAGGAGGATAATGCTTTGTCTTTTCGGAGCTTTGGGTCTATTTCTTCTCATGCTGGAGACCAGAGAGAGTTTTGGAATGCGGCCCTTACTGTCTGCTACATCGGACAGGATGGGTCATGGAGGTACGTTTGTTTCTTTGCTTGTTTCATTGGAATTTCTTGAGAGAATGCAATATTTTTAACAAGATCTGAGCATTCCTAGACTATGTGAATTTCTTTTCTTTTCTTTTTTTCTTTTTTTTTTTTTTTTTTTTTTTTTTCCCTTTTTGAGAGCCTGTAGACGTTTCTTTTATAGACTTGTGCGACATTTTAGCCTGTCATATTTTTAAGATATATTTCCATCTTGTCTTACGACCTTGCTTTTAGTCTGGCTGAGCAGATTTTTACCCATCCCGCCGTGAGATGATCTTAGTCGCCTGCTCAGCGTTAAATTCCAATAAATAAATAATAAATAAATTGTTTCATTGGATTACTCTTGGATTTTTCACACAGGAGTAGTAGTGTGTGCGATTCGTGTGCTGGTCTGTGATTGTGTACATTACGGCTTGATACCGTAAGCTTCAAAATCGCAGATCAGAGCACGTGTTTAGTATTGCAGTCGTTGTTCATTTTGTTGACGATGATGGTGATGACGATAATGGCGATGAAAATGACGATGATGACGATGCCAACGAGACTGATTACGCCGGATTGATGTGGTGATGAATCCGATGGGTATGGAAATGACGAAGACAATGATTTAGATGGTAAGCATCACTCCTTGATAAATGATTGTCGGTAGTGCAGGAATCACCTCGACAAAAAGCGCTACCGACAGCCAAAGGGTTAAAATATCTGTATCCTTTTTTCCTCTCCAGTAGTACAAGATCAAAGACGGCATTTTTTTCTTGGAACGCATCATTACGGTGTGAACGAGTCACTGAAAAAACAGGTACGACAACAACTGTTCAGTACGTACACCAGCATAGACATTTTCTAACTTGACTGGTTATAGTCTGTGACTTTGGACATCACGGCCTAGAGATGTGAGTCCAAAATTACACACCAAGACATCTTTCGGAACATGCGTGTGAGTCAGCACAGAGGCAAAGAATAAAAAAAGAGAATAAGAATAATGTAAATTGATATAGCGCTTAACCTCCAAAGCAATGGTGTTGTAAGCTCACTGTAAAGTGCCAATTTTTTAAAAAGATCAAGGAGAAAAAAAAAAGAACAGTAGTGGATGCATGAAAAATAATAAGTTACAATAAAACACAAGAGATCTGTGAAGCCATTTTTATAAAATAATTTGTAAATATTATATCTTGTGTGGGTCTGTGATTTTCGACTTTGTAACCGCTCTAGAGCCGTTACAAGGTCGAAAATCACAGAAAAGAACACGTTCCGGGAGCTCTTGCGCTGATGTTCGCCTAGAGGCGAAGTGGAGCACAGGAGATCTGCAGATGAATAAACTCTTTCTTATTTGTGTGCTGTTCTGTGTGATTTTAGAGCTAACTGCTTTATGCCGGTCTGTAATTTTGGACCTTACGGTTCTAGAGCCGTACGGTCCAAAAACACAGCCCAGCTAAAATTTCAGGAGCTAGCACTGAGGTTCGCTCAGAGACGAAATCGAGTGAAAGAAGTCTGCAGTCAAATGAATTTTACGAAGCAGCCCGGAGTCCGGAACGCGACGGAACGCTTCATCTTCCCGACCAACTCTTCGCCGGTCGTTGTCTTCTGTCCCGTGCCCAAAACAGGTATTGTAATCTGGTAACACAATGTCCACCCTTCCCCCCGCCCTTCCTCCAACCCCAAACCCCTCCCTCCCCTCCCCTTCCCCCACTCCCCTCTCCTTCCCGGTCCCTGATGCTGTAGACGCTAGTATCAACACTTTCTGGGTTCAAGCTTACAAGTTTTCCAATAGACGTTTTCATACGTGCGAGATTTGAAACGAGAGTAAATTATTGTTGAAAACAATATTAATAACAATTAAATCGGCCATTTTTCACCCTTTTAACCTCGAAGCCTCATTTCCCAAATTTTGGAGGTGTCACCTAATGAGGCTATGTACCAGTTGCAGGAGATGGATTGACCGTGATAATTCAAGGGTAGTGCCAGATTAGGTTGGCGCCTTACGGCGCCAAGCTAATGTGGCACTACCTTTGAATTATCATAGTCGATCCATCTCCTGCTGTAGTGCGTCCGGGCTAATACAGTCATGTACACATAAGGAGATGAATCAGTAAGCTCTGGACAAGAGCAACTAACTAGAGCCATTTAACCTTTCTTTATGACAGCACATCACCAGCCTTATACGACAATACAAGACACCGTGCATCTAGATTGCTTTTGCTCTCTGCGTGGTTTTCTTTCCTCTTACTGGCTGTATTTTCTTCACTAACATAATAATATACAAATAGAACGATTTCCGGAAACAAACGTAGGTCAAAGTTTCACGTATTTAAATAATAATAATAATAATAATAATAATAATAATAATAATAATAATAATAATAATAATAAATATAATAACTATAATAACGATAATATAATAATATAACTCTTATGTAGCGCAATATCCCCACAAAAAAGGCTCGCAGCTCTTTACATCTAGATAATCTGAGTACAATAAAGTACAGGTGGTATACAAATACAATCATTCATAAGTACAAATGCACATTCACACAATACTCAAATAATAAACATAAAACATTTCGAAAACCTGATCAGGTATAATTGTATAAACGAAGGGTTTATCAATCTATTTCAAAGTCCAGATTGAAAAAAAGGCTTTTCAATCTGACCCTCAATATGGCCAAAGATGATATGTGGCGAATATCATATCGAAGGCTATTCCACACTTTGGGAGCTTGAAAAGGAAAGGACCGCTGGCCAAAGCTTTTACAGATACTATGGGGATAGTCAATATTCTGTCGTCAGTTACATTAAAAGCTCGAACAAACATGCGATATATCGCATGTTTGTACGGACTTTCAAATCCACTGTTTTCGTCAAAGCACGTGCAGTTTTGACCTACATCTGATTATCGAAGACACACCTATTCAGCATCACGTTTCAGTGAGCGTGATCTTTGCTGTCTGCTTTATGGCGCCTATGCATAGCTTGGTATACTGGGTGATACCTGTATTGTTGACAGGGACAACATTTATGAAGAAGGTATTTGCTGTAGCCAACAATCGGCGAGACAATGTTTTGTGGACTGAGCGATTCAACGTTAGGCCTGTCGACGATTACGATGAGGCTGTCATGTTCTTCTTTACCAGGTTAGTGACCATAGAGAAATTGCCAATAAAAAAAAATAGCTCTGTGTGTCAAGGCCATATATTGGTGGTCTAAGTGAGCTCGTGAGCTTGCTTAACTCATTCAGCCCGACACACGTATTACCCAAATTTTGGAGGCGTCATCTAACGACTTTTCGCCTGTTGCAGGAGATGGATCGACCATGATAATTCAAGGGCACTGTCAGATTAGCTTGGCGCCGACAGGCGCCAAGCTAATCTGGCACTACCCTTGAATTATCATGGTCGACCCATCTCCTGCTGTAATGCGTCAGGGGTGAATGGGTTAATCCGCGCCGAACATACTATGCATTCCCAGCCCTCCATTTTTTTCTGCGGGAACAAAACTTTTCATTGCGATTTATCAGATTATTTACTTACCGCGACGGCTCTTCTTTACAGTAGGCGGGAAAGGGGGGGGGGGGGGGTCACTGAAAGTTCAGTCAACTTTATAGTTTATTCGGGGCGTTTTAAGCCTTTCAGCGCCAGCACCCTACAGCAGGCGCCAAGCTAATCTGGTACTACCCTTGAATTATCATGGTCAATCCATCTCCTGCAAGTGGTACATAGTCATTAAGTAACACTTCCCAATTTCGGGAAATGCGCCCATGGCGCTAAGCCCTAGTTTTACACGATGTTTTGTGTTAACTCTTTTTCCTCTTCTTCTTTATTTCTGTTGGGCTTTTGCATTGTTATAATTTATGTTTTCTTTTGCTACTATGCTAGTTTTACACGATGTTTTGTGTTAACTCTTTTTCCTCTTCTTCTTTATTTCTGTTGGGCTTTTGCATTGTTATAATTTATGTTTTCTTTTGCTACTATGCTACACGCTGTGCACATTACGTATTATGGATACGCGTTACTAAAAGAAAATATAGGTAGTGATTAATTTAAACTGTCCTCCAGATTATTTTTCCTTTTACCGTAACCAGGGAACCCTATTCCCGCATACTGTCGGCGTACATAGACAAACTCTGGGTCCCAAACCTACAGTTTTGGCGCGGACTCGGCAGGGAAATCAAGGAGAAAGTCAGACTTAACACCAGCAGGCGGTTCATTAAGTGTGGCCATGATGTCACCTTCCCTGAGGTCATCAAATACGTCATCCAGGGCTTGGAGCAAGGCGACAGAGTCAATCCCCACTTCATGCCGATGCACACTTTTTGTGAGGTAATTAGACCTGAAGATCCCACTTTCAGCAGAATCTTACAATGTTCAGTACAGCACCACGCGACGAAGACTTTTGAGATGAGGCCAAAAGCTCATGAGAGAGATCTACATAACAGATTCAGCAAAGTGTTCCCTTTCTTCGAACTTACCACTTCCCTCAGGACCACCCAACCGCAAGACGTCAATACAGATACTTAATACATAAGGTGCTCACAGCCTAAGCGTTATTTAAATCCTAGCCATTGGCGTGAAACTGACAACCCAGATAGGTGAGGCTAGCGCTGGTTTGTGTACATTGGCCTGAAAGCATACCGCTGCCTACTCTCCGTCTGTTAGCGAAGGTACGTTTGTGATCAGACTCTTTTGGTCCAAATTCAACCATTGTATATGTTTATACAAACACGACGTGTTCTGACTTTAAATTGTTGCTGAGCCAAAACCATTTTTTTTTTTTTTGGTACTCGCTAGGCGTGCGACTACGACTACGACTATATTGGCCGCCTAGAGACGTTCCGTGAGGACGCTGCCTACATCCTGGATGCTATCAACATAACCTCCACCAGGGGACTTAGCGACGACAACGACACCATCCAAGACTACATCACACAGGCCTACTACACCATCAGACTTGACGGGTCAGCGAAACTAGTTAAATGCGGTTAGAAACAAACTTGGTAAGTCCGATGACGCTACTTTGCAGCGAAACGCCTTTCAAGAACTATACCGGTCGAAAGATCATGTCAAAAACTTATTGTTTGACCTGAATAGTTTGGCACCAAGCTAATGAAGCCCTACTCCTAAGCCTGTAGTCGGTCTGTTTCCAGTTGTGGCGCTGGGCCGGATGTGGTTGACATTTACGTTCCAGAAAATGTTGTGGATTGTCCAAGTCAGTTTTCCGAATTTGGGCGCAACTGTTAGACTGACAAATAACGCTTCATACTGCAACAGCCGTTTAGCATTACGAAATATAATTGTTTATTCAGTTTGTGATTTCAAGGCTGCTTTGTTTATTGCAAGAATACTGAAAAGTCAAATGATTCACTTAACTCATTCAGCCCGACGCACGTATTTCCCAAATTTTGGAGACGTCATCTAACGACTATGCACCTGTTGCAGGAGATGGATAGACCATGGTAATTCAAGGGTAGTGCCAGATTAGTTTGGCGCCGACAGGCGCCAAGCTAATCTGGCACTACCCTTGAATTGTCGGCGCCAAGCTAAGCTAATCTGGCACTACCCTTGAATTATCATGGTCGACCCATCTCCAGCTCAGTGTAGTGCGTCATGGCTGAATGGGTTAACTGCAAGATATATAGATCCTCATGAGCCCCCCGCAGTTACGGGGGCTGATGAGGATCTATGCCTCTTGCTAAAGCGACTTTGTATCTGCATTCTTTGGGCGGCTGGAGTTCTTTGGTGTTGAATTAGCAATGAAAAACGTACAGGATCGATCCAGTAACTTTTCCACTGCCAGCGGTCGCAGATTGTGACAATCTGCGACTACTGACAATGAAAGGGTTAACTCAGTAATCTGAGACTTGGTCGTCAATTCTAAACGTTTCAGAAGTCGCTGCGCCAGCAAAGATGACGTGCTTCGACGTACTTGGCGAGCGTTGCAGCTACGAGGGCTGATCAGCCTGCAAGTTCCTTTCCCTAAACCGCCAAACACTTCACGAGTTCTGGGCAAAGACATCTTCACGCTCATGGTGCACCAAGCTGTGGCCCAATCGGCAGCTATCTTCGCGGCACGTGACTCACGTACCAGCGTATCAGAGGATCAGTTGACGTCACGTGGCATAGCAACAGACAAACAGACGGTCCAGTTAAATGTGTTTTCGGGAGCACGTGCCGAGCAAAGGATAATGGCGCTTGTGTCGGCATACAGTCTCGTTTCTTTTGAAGACAGGAAGAGGGTTATGAAACTGTTATGGTCGGAATTTGAACTGTTTGGGTATGACCCGCAGCCTAAGAATATATTCTCCCCAACGATGGTAGCGAATAAGCGGATCTTTGATACAGAGAGCGTCTGAACAGATGTTGTTTGGAAATCAGAAGTAGGTCAAATTGCACGTGATATCGCATGTATGTCCAGGCTTTTAATCCACTGCCTTCAGCGAAACGGTGCAATATTGACCCACTTCTATTTTAAACCGTCCATTTATTGCGTTCGAATCAGTGTTGCGCTAGAAGCCAATTAACCCACTTAGCCCCAACGCAAAACAGCGGGAGATGGATCGACCATGATAATTCAAGGGTAGTGCCAGATGGGCTTGGCGCCTTCAGGCGCCAAGCTCATCTGTCACTGCCCTTAAATTATCATGGTTGAACTATTTCCTGCAACTGATACATGGTCGTTAGATAACGCCTCTGAACGTTGGTACGTAAACGTTGGCTCGTAAATGCGGCCGTGGGGTTAAATGGGTTAAGACATGCAGTTGGCTGTGACAGTGGTATGCAGGGCACACGTCACACAGAACAGAGAAAAACAGAGACTTCTTGTATTTGTTTATCTTTATTTACATTGTGTGACAATCATCAGAATGAATACCAATTAGATGTAAGAAAACTGACAACAAAATAAGCCTGTGTGCTGGTCCGTGATTTTGGACCTGACGGCTCACAGCCGCAAAGTCCAAAATCATAGACCAGCACACGCATTTGTTTCTACAGTTCATTAATTTATCTTGCGCCACATATTTTTGTTTGCAAGAAGCTAGTTTAGTGTTCGGAGGACATTCGGCAGTGTTGTAACGGTGGGAAGTGAAGTATAAACGTTCTTTATCAAAAGATCAAGTTTAACTCCATTCAAGGCGTCCTGGATCAATAGATGCGAAAGTGTCGTATAGTTTGCCGGCGACTACACTATACGACACTTTCGCAGCTACTGATGCAGGGCGCCTTAAATAAGTTAAGTAGTAATATTGAAAGTGAGAGTAAATGAAGCAGTGGATATAAAAAGCCCCCCCCCCCCCCCCTTTAAAGTGCCATTACGCATAAATCTGAAGACACATTTCAGCACCATTTGTGTTTGTTATGCCTTGTTGACACACCTAATGAAATTTAACAGCAGTTTGGACACGCAACAAAAGCACTCGCGTAATCGCACTTATTCATTTTGCACAGCCGTTAGCGTTTCAATATATTTTTTGCTGTTTCTCGTACTATTAGCGTTGTATTTCTAGAACGGGGTGGAGTCATTGCCAGGTTACTTGATATAAATACGACGTGTGCTGAACTGAATTCTCCTGTGTCTAAATGAAATATGACTTGACCTGTGTGTAGAGTTTCGTAACCATCTGTTACAGAAGTGTATCTATGAACAGTTACGGCGGTAGTGGGCCTTTAATGTAGTCTTCACATAAAGCTTCAAGTGAACTGAATTGTTTTAAATTAAGAAAGTACATGCATTGTTTAAAAATGTATCAATCCTTTGGGTGTCGGTATTGCTTTTCGTCGAGGCGATTCCCGCCGGAATCACCTCGTAAAAGGCGCTACCGACAGGCAAAGAGTTAATACATGTGTGTGCATTTTCAAACGGTCTAAAAGTATTTACAAATTAACAAAATGAGCATGACTTCAAGTGAATCCCTTGCAAACTGTTCGCTGCTTTCCTTTTCCATTCAGAGAAAGTGTTCGCCAGAATTGTTCACCATCCTGGTCTCAGCTCGGTTTTATTTGAACAAACGGCGGGGAACTGAAATAAACATTACTTCAGAATAAACACGTTAACTCATTCAGCCCGACGGCCGTATTTCCCAAATTTTGGAGGCATCCTCTCACGACTATGCACCTGTTGCAGGAGATGGATCGACCATGATAATTCAAGGGGCGTGCCAGATTAGATGGCGCCTATCGGCGCCAAGCTAATCTGGCACTACCCTTGAATTATCATGGTCGACTCATCTCCTGCCGTGATGCGTCATGAGTTAATACAGTCCTGACCTGAGGCAGGACGCTGCTAACATAAACGCCATTTTTTTAAATTATAAATTGCCATAATAGTTCAAGTAGTCTAGCATTCTACTATTAACCCATTCAGCCCTGACTCACTGCAGCAGGAGATGGATCGAGCATGATAATTCAAGGGTAGTGCCGGATTAGCTTGGCGCCTGTCGGCGCCAAGCTAATCCGGCACTACCCTTGAATTATCATCCTGCAACAGGTGCATAGTCGTGCATAGTTAGATGACGCCTCCAAAATTTGGGAAATACTTGCGTGGGGCTGAATGAGTTAACAGTCCTAACACCATCATTGCCGAGGAATTTTATTCACCACCTAGCTGCAACAGGCATGGAGCCTCACGAACACCCGCAGTTGCGGGGACTCACGAGGATCTATGCCTCTTGTTGAAATCACTTTGTATTCACCTTCCCTTGACGGCTGGGGATCTTGGACGTTGAAGTTGATTTACAATGATTTCCAAACACACAATCTGCGTCCGCTGGCAGTACATGGGTCAACGCCGTCAGAATTATGCACGAGGAACAAAGTACGGCTTAACTCATTCTACCCCATCACCAAAATCCCCCAATGTTGCCGTCGTCCTCTGAAGACTGCACTGCAGTGCAGGACGCAGATCGACCATGATAGTTCAAGGGTGATGCCAGAATAGCTTGGCGCCCATAGGCGCCAAGCTATTCTGGCATCACCCTTGAACTATCATGGTCGATCCTCATCTTGCTGTGTTGTGTCTGGGGTAGAATGAGTTAAATAAAATCTAAATGAACCCTGTGAGTGCAAGTGAGCATAAATACAGTTCTTAACCGAAACAACACAAACCGACTCTCAGATTAACGCAACCGCTTGAGGAAGATATATATATATATATATATATATATGCAATTTATATAAATGAGAAATGCAAGAGGCATTGCCCCTCACAAGCCCCTGTAGTCGCGTTGGGCTCATGAGTGTCTATGCCTCTTGCAGCTGATTGTTGTTCACGGTTTTCGGTTGTGAAAGGCTTGCCTCAAATCAAAAGAATTCCTCACCTCTCACAAAATGGCGGTTGGAAACCGTTGAAGCACTGACAGCGGTTAGGATGAAGACAGCGGCCACCGTTTTCACAAGGCCTGTCGCAATACGCTGAAAACAGAAGTATGTGTAAGTCGTTACATCGTCATCGCAGCCTGGAGATGTTGACGTATAAACGGGATGGAGGAAGGTGTGTGTGTGGATGGAGTGAGTAGAGGTAATGGGAGGGGGAAAAAACTATTGTTGGGGGCTATGCCTGCTTTTTTCATTGTAGGCTATACCTAGTGCTTCAAAGTATATGCGTGGTTGACAGAGACATGTTCCATGACCACAATAATTGTGCGAATGTAGAATAGAGACGTATAAACCAGAAATACACACACACACATGCACACACACACACACAGCCCCCCCCCCCCTCCACTCCACTCCCCCACCGTCTCTCTCACACACACACACACACACACACACACACACACACACACACACACACACACACACACACACACACACACAGTCACCCTTAACCCATTCAGCCCTGACGCACTACAGCGGGAGATGGATTGACCATGATAATTCAAGGGTAGTGCCAGATTAGCTTGGCGCCTGTCGGCGCTAAGCTAATCTAGCACTACCCTTGAATTATCATGGTCGATCCATCTCCTGCAACAGGTGCATAGTCGTTAGATGACGCCTCCAAAATTTGGGAAATACGTGCGTCGACGGGCTGAATGAGTTAACAAGGAGAGCTTCTCTAGAACCACCTTTGATCTGTCGCGATGGACATGTGTACTGCTGTTGAGTGTCAGGACTCAAAGACTTGTTTACCCCCTCGACTGATCTGACGATACCGTTCGGCGGACGCGCAAGATACGCGTCGTCTTTTCCCGCCGAGCGGTATCGTCAGCAGCAGTCAAAACTGCTTTACTGCTAGTGGTCGCAGACTGTGTTCGTGAAAAGGTTGTTGAAATTCAACACAACAGATCCGCAGCCGTCAAAGGAACATGGATACGCAGTGGTATCAGCAAAGAGGCATAGATCTTCATGAGACCCCGCGACTGCAGGGGCTCATGAGGGTCTATACGTCTTGCGGTTGTGTGGAGTTCAAATTTTCTCGGCAGAAGGGAACCTACCTTTATGACAGCGGGATCCATAGTATCCTGTGGGGCACTCACAGCTGTAGGGAGCCTGGCACGTGCCGCCATTCAGACAGGGCAGGATGCAGATTGCTGTAGATAAAACCAAACGTAGGTCTATAATGGTTACGTTTGCGCCGAACGACTCGCAATAACGAACGAGAGCGATGTCGCGGGGGACAACGAGCTTCTACCATAAGTTGACAGACAACACTCCGAACATCTCTTAGAGTGCAGTCTATGCTTATAGTAGAGTCTCGTTATCGCTTTCGTTCGTTGTTGGGAGTCGTCCGTCTTAAACAAAACCTCATTAATATACTTTCATTTGTTTTCAATCTAAACGAAAGAAGATACGCATCAACATGTCAAAATGAAATGTCAAAAGCCTGAAGCTAATTTCCATGTGTCACACAACTATGATGTTGGATCTCACGGTCAATGGCTGTACGGTCCAAAAATCACTGACCACTAAACATTCGTTTGATACTCACGAAGCTCGCACTGAGTGCCGGTGTATCCGGATCTGCACTTGCATCTGTTCCAGGCGATGCACCGGCCACCGTTCTGACAAGGACGCTTGCACTGGGCTGTCCAATCAAAACAGACGTGTGTTTATGTGTGCTAGTCTGTGAGTTTGGCCCTTAACCCATATCATACTGAGGCTAAAAGACTCAAATTTGTACACTGCCATGTGCAAGCTAAATTATAGTACTTACAGATAAGATATAGAACAATGGCTTTAGTTCAAGGGTGGTGCCAGAATAGCTTGGCGCCTAGACTGAGGCGCCAAGCTTTTCTGGCACTACGCTAGAACTATTTTATTCAAACTTATTTCACACACTGGTGTATTCCGAATGATACGGGTTAAGACGTGCAGGCGTAAGGACCAAAATCAAAGGCCAATAATAGATACACGAAAAAAAAAAAAAACCTACTACCATCTCGAAACGGGCATGAAGGTTTTGTCTTGGCGCACCGATGTGCAAATTTTTAATGTGCATGTAGAACAGATTAGCTTACTTTTCCATTAGATCTCCAAATTAGGCAAATGTGTGCAGTCATAAGCATATCACACAATATAGAAAACAGAATCGATTACCTAATTGTTCTGATTAAAGACAGTCGTCAAAGTTTAAGTTATTAACTCATCAAACCGGATCTTAATTAGCACAAATGGTGGTTAAAAATAAGTTTGTTCCATGTGCGTTCAAGAGCGCGTGCGCACAAACACACACACACACACACACACACACACACACATATATATATACACCCACACACAAACACACACACACACACACACACACAGTGAGTTAGTCTTTGCTACTTCAAGGCCGTCAAACTCAAATAACTTTTCAATCAATCAATCTTTGCAAGGGCGATGCCAGAATAGCTTGGCGCCTGAAGGCGCCGAGCTATTCTCGCACCACCCTTGAACTGACATGATCAGTCCATTAGTAAAGCAAGTGATGGATATATTTACCTGCACACTCCGCCTGCCCGTCCCACTGTCCGGTGTGAGTGCAGGTGAGTCTGGGAGGAGATCGAGTGGGGGCGAGGCCAGGTCGACACATGAACATGACGCTATCCCCGTACAGAAAAGAGTTGCCGAACACTTTCAGACTGGTAGGGTCGTCCACTGGTGGCGGGCCGCACGACCCACCTAGCAAAAAGAATGTGATTTTGTATATGTTGGTGTTAGTGGTGTTGTTGTTGTTGCTGCTGCTTCAGCTGCTGCTGCTGCTGCTGCTCCTGATGTATTCATAGTGAGCACGTACATGTACATAGACATTCTTGGAGAAGATATATAAACTGGTGAAGTACTGTGACGACTTTAATATATGTGTGCCGGTGTTTGATTTGAGGCCTTAATGAACGTGCAAAATCGGAGTCAAAGACACCGACATTTAACACTTTCGAGACGTGCTGCATCCGGATACGCGGTGTAAAGCCGCGTGTCCGGATGCGGCACGTCTCGAATGAGTTAATGTTGTCTTAAGTGGCGCTAACTTTAATTGGCAACATGGTGCGGATATACACACCCCGCAACATTTAGTAAAGCTTATTTACTCGCATCTGGAAGAATAATTAACCCATTCAGCCCTGACGCACTATAGCAGGAGATGGGTCGACCATGAATTATCATGGTCGATCCATCTCCTGCAACTGGTGCATAGTCATTAGATGACGCCTCCAAAAAATTTGGGAAATACGGCCGTCGGGCTGAATGAGGTAAATGTGTCAAAAATAAACATGTTTTCTGTTTCAGTACTTACGGACACATGAACCAGCTGGAGAAGTCCACGTCCGATCACTCTGGCAAACTGACGTCATATCCCCTTCCGGTTGATATCCAGGGGCACAAGAAAGGATAACTCTATCTCCCGGGAAATATGCAGCAGATGGCAATACTGCGTGTTCAATAGCGATTTCTTTCTCGCAAATTGCATCTGTTAACACAAGGAAAATGCACGAAAGGCAGAGTGACACGGTGATACGTAGATCTACCGAATTGAAATAAGGAATATTTTAACCTCTTCTCTGTTGGCAACATGGTAATACAGTACCTAACTGCAAGAGGCAGTGAACTTCGTGTGCCGCCGCAGACGCAGTGGCACATGACGTTCTTTGTAACTTGCTGGCCCCTAATTTCATCCGTGTTCCTTTAATCTGTAGGGTTATTTTGTGTTGAAACTGCAATAGTTTCAAAAGAAAACATGTGTCCTCTGGCAGTGAATGGCCAAGTAAATCTTGCGGTCATTTACACGACAAGCCTTGGGTTGTTGTTGTTTTGTTTTTCTTCACAACAGTTCTGGTTTCAAATTTTAAAAAAAAATCCGAACCCACTGAGGCATGAGAAAAATGACAAAAAGAGACACATACACTAAGAACTAAAACACAATCTACTCAAGAACTAAAATACAAATGTTTGAATTTTCTATTTTATTTCTAAATATCAAGACCATTTGAGGACTGGGGTTGAAACTGATGAATCTATATATAATATAGCGTTCTGATTTTACAATATCAAAGAAAAGATGTGAAGGGGCACAGAATTACCTCGAAGTATATGACAGGAGGGACGAGAAAAGCTCCAGTTTCCATTGGGCAAACACGTGACCACCGGATTGCCAACCAATGAAAAGCCACTGGTACACGCAAGCGTCACAGTGCTTCCGATCTCCGCTTCAGCCTCGCCGGACCTAGTCAAGATGTAGAGATTTTCTGGAACCTCTAGGGCACCGCACGTGATCTCTGCGGAAAACAATAAATCAGAAGTACGTCAGAAAATGCACGGAGTTCAAACATTTGTTAGATTAAGCTACCCCGCTCCATCTGCAAGAGCCATATATTCTCATGAGCCCCTGCCTTCAGGGGCTCATGAGAATATATGACTCTTGCTGGTGCGAGATTTGCATCCCCAGTTTCAGGTAGCCCTGTTCGTCCGCTCAGGCGCCAAACTATATGGGCAGTTTTAAACTTTCAATGTCGATCCATCTCCCGCTACTGTATTGCTCAAGCAATGAAGTGCAAAAACGAATCATAGTTCAAGGGTGGTGGCAGAATAGCTTGGCGCCTAGAGGCGCCAATCTATTCTGCCACCACCCTTGAACTATCATGAATCATACTTTCACAATGGCCCGGTAGGGGACTCCACGTGCGATCTGCTGTACACATGATTTGTTTTGGGCCAATCAGACGCGTTCCTTCCGGACACAAAAGGGTTACCACTCCGCCCAACGTGAACTCTGCCCCGACGATTTGCATATCCGTCTTTGGTGGTCCGCATGAAACAGGATCACAGGTCGGCAAAGGTCGTCCAGCCGTGGCGACTGTCCACTGGCCCGTGTCAGAACACTGCAGGGTTGTCTCACTGCTCATGACGTACCCGTGGCGGCACAGGTACGCCACCCGACTTTGGTAAGAGGTGTTGACGCCACTGAGCGGTTCGCTGTGACGTACCACTGGAGGCGGCCCGCAGTCCCTGGGCACGCACAGTGCGTCACGAGAGCCCGCCCACGAGCCGCTGACGTCACAAACCACCTGTAGATATACAAGATTATAGTGCAAATGATAACAAACTCTGTGACTCGAAACAAGATTTTGTATCGAAAATAGTTTAAAATTGTGCAAATTAGAACACATTTAATTGTGTAAATAGACCTTATTCGAAAATCGGAAGTAGATCAAATTTGTTTTTCGACGAAAACAGTGGATTAAACGCCCGGACACCAACATGTGATAACGCTTGTTTGTCCGGATTTTTAATACAATGTATTCGTTAAACAATTGCAATTTTGACCCACCTCTGATTTCCAGAAATCGTCTATTAGAACACAAGGAAAATACACTTTCAGATCTGTATATCTCCTTTCGTAAAGAAATGGTTCAGCTGAGAGTAAAATCAAGTATTTGGAATCGCATATAAAACACACGGCGTTTCGCATTTTGGATCTCTTAACACACAAAATACGCGATGTTTCTGGATCGTAGATCCTTTCATAATTGTTTAGTCCTCAGATTTTGTTAGCGGCATGTTTTAAATTTATTTTTTAGTCTACCTGTAGTTTAGTGTCCCCAGTCGGCAAGCGGTAACCCTTGTTGCACTTGATAGTAGCAATGCTGCCCGCGCTCGATCCTGTCGAGGTTACAGAAGCGTAATGAGGGACCGGGGGAGGGCCGCAGTCCACGTGAACACAGCTGGGAAGGTACGGGCTCCACGATCCACCGCGGAGACATGTCAGTCTTCCGTCGTGGTCATCGTTCAGCGTGAAGCCTTCGTCACATAGGTACTGCACGAACTGTCCAGCTGACGTTTGAGACAAGTCTCCTGTGCCTACCACTCGCCCGTGCTCGATATTCGGGGGACTGTCACACGTAACATCGACACAGCGTGTCCACGCTGTGTTGACGTTACTTGTGACAGTCCACTGTCCGTTTATTCCACACATGATGGTGGCTGCCCCTTCTAGCTCGTATTCATCGTCACACGCGTAGATTACGATGTCATCCACTAGGTAGGGCGTCTCGCCGACAAACTGGGCGTGATTTACGTCTGGGGGTGGGCCACATTTCACGGGCACACAGACTGGCAAGTCAGGATTCCAAGCCCCTCCTTCTAGGCAGGGGACTCTACCGTTGTGTTCGCCGTCAATCTTGAAACCCTCTAGGCACTCATACTGAATGGACTGACCGACGGCAGTCGGCTGCGTTGCTCCTGTCCCCACTATTCGAGCGTGTTCAATGGCGGGATGGCTGTCACAGATAACATCAACACAGCGCGGAGTGTCACCGACCCACGACCCATTCACACCACAGATAAGCGTAGCTGAATCTAGAAGTGCATATCCCTCACTACAAGTGTAGGTGACGATATCGTCCACATAATACGGCGCGTTGCCGAAATACTGGGTCTGGTCTACCTGTGGGGGCGGATTACACTCCACTGACACACAGGACGGCAGATCGGAGCTCCACGACCCTCCCCTCAAGCACGAAACGTTACCATTGTGACCTGCGTCCATTTGGAAGCCCTCAACACATTCGTACTGGATCGACTCGCCGGCCGCAGTCTGAGACACAAGCCCTGTAGATACCACTTGTGCGTTTTTAATAGCGGGAGGACTTTCACACGCAACATCCACGCAAATGGGGTACGTGCTTTGTGCGTCAGTGAAGGGTTGTGATACACCAGCCCACAGTCCATTTGAGCCACACATCAGAGTGTCCGCAGCCTCCAACTCGTACCCCACGTTACAAGTGTATGTCACCGCATCACCCACGTAAAACGGCGCTTCCACTAAAAACTGAGCGTTCTCCACTTCTGGAGGCGGGCCACACTCTATCGGCCCACACGTCGGCTGGTCGGAAGCCCACATCCCGCCTCGTAGGCACGACACCCGCCCATCATGGTCGCCGCCCATAGCGAATCCCTCCTGGCACTGATACTGCACCCACCCTCCAGCCGCCGTCTTGCTCCTGGTGCCCGTCTGCACCAGGAAGGCGTTGTCGATGTAGGGCGGGTCGTCACAGATCACGTCCACACACTCTGGAAGGTCTTCATGAAAAGTCCCGTTCATCCCGCACTGCACCGTGGCCGGTCCCTCCAACTCGTAGCCCAGGTAGCAAGTGTAGGTGGCGCTGTCTCCACTGTACAACACAGCGCCGGTCGACGAGTACGCGTTGTCCACTTCGGGAGCCGGACCGCACTCCACACGGACGCACGTCGGAGTGTCGGTGTTCCAAGAACCACCTTGGATGAAATACGAAAAAGTGCGAAGAAACATAGCATGGATATTGAAACGATAGTATAGCATTCACACGAGTTATTCTCCCAGTAATCAAAAGCCCCTCTGTCCGACCTAGGCCGCAGTGGGCCCACGCACAGACGTTAGATTGCTTATTCATTCTCGGCAGTGAGTAAGTGACATTGGACTTCAATTAACCCCCTCCCTGCTGCTTGACGCACATTCAGAACTTAAATCTTTGTTCATTCAGCGACCAAAAGCCACAACCGTCAAGGGAACATGGATACAAATTGGTCTCAGCAAAAGATATAGATCCACATGAGCCCCAGCAAATGCGAGGGCTCAAGAGGATCTTAATCTCTTGCAGATGCATCATTCTCACATTTCTCCTCATTGAAGGGGTTAAATTGTATACATATGGCTTACCTCTCATACAGAACAGTCTGCCGTCGTGCCCCGCGTCCAGCATAAAGCCCTCCTCACAAGAATAGTGCACGAAGTCGCCAGCTACTGTCTCTCCACCGGAATACACCAAAACCGCGTTGGGAACAGACGGGGGTTGACCACACGTCACGTCGACACACTGGGGGTATCCTCCCACCCATGCCCCGTCCTCCCCGCAGGTAATATTGGCGTCACCCTGTAGCTCATAACCCGGGTTGCACTCGTAGGTAGCCACGTCTCCGGCGTAGTACACGGGCCCACCTAATACCTGCAAATAAACACAGCAAAATGTATGTCGGTTTATTATGCCCTTCGTAAAATACGGTAAAATAACAGAGTGAAATAAAGTAAAATACGGTCAAGTACTCGAGGCCTACATGCGCCCAACGAATTTAACTGAACTGAATGTTTTTGCGGGGGATGAAGATTTAAGCTTAGAATCTTCTTTTAGGTCTACGCTTCGATGAAAGAATATTTTAAAAAACCCGCCGAAATTATTATTTAGAAAAGTTATTAAATGCGACACGCTTGCTAAGCAAGCATTTCTTTTCGGACTTATTTAGACTACAAAAGACCCTAACCTGATTTTGATGCCCGAAGAAAACTTTAAACATTTGCTGCCTCAACACAAAGTGGTGTTTCTATAACCATCACAGATTTACTGTCGTTTAACCTCACGTACCTGAGGCCTTGGGGCATAAATGACGACGGCAAGAGGTATAGATCCTCATGAGCCCCCACATCTGCGGGGGTTCATGAGGATCTCTGCTTCTTGCACTTACGTGTTGCTAGTTTTAACAGTGCTACAGCAGTGAAGAGAGTGAAATTTGTAGTTACCCCAGCGTGCCCCACTTCCGCCAGCTGCCCACAGATGACGCGGATGCAGACAGGATGGGAGGAACTGGTCCAGTGACCTGTGGTGTTACACCAGTCCACCATGGGCCCGGCTAGACGGTAGCCAGGTAAGCACATGTGTCTCACGCGCTGGCCAGGTAGGAAGGTGGTCGGAGGGTTGAGGTCTGATTGGTCTGAGACATTTAACAAAAATGAGAATGCATACAGTGATATATACATAATGTACTGACGAGCAAAAGAAATGCGACATTTTTGGAATCATCGGAAACACTAAAGTGTTTCCAGTGATTCCAAAAATGTCACCTTTCTTTTGTTCGTCAGTATACGTATATTTGTTATCCTCTTACAAATCTTTGGAAATCATTTTCTCAGTATATGTCACGTGCCTTCTTAAGTGCTGTACAAATGGTACCAATCAGAAGAACTACAATGGTGAAAATATACAATAAATGGTAAGGACATCATCTTTTGACAATGGTCCATTTACATTTTGGTGTGTACGTTTACACACTTTACACTTACATTTTTTAATAAATGAGTGTTGTACATGATGATCTGCTCGATAGTACATTTTGTAGCATCATTGTCTTTCACTGCCGACAATAAGAGAACACCACCCAACTGCAAGAGGTATATATCCTCATGTGTCCCCGCAAATTGCGGGGGCTCATGAGGATATATGCCTCCTGCAAAGACCAATTTGTATACATCTTCTGTGGATAGGTGCCGCGTGTGGTCGCGTGGTGTGACTTCAGAAACAAACTGCAGTGGTAGGGAAGGAGTTACATAGACATAATCGCTTACATTTTGGAATATAGAGGAAAGGGTGGCGAGCCGTTACCTTCGAGAAGCGTGAGTCCATGCTCAAAATTCGGTACTGGACAGGTGATGAGCTCACATCCGGGCACGTCCAGGTCCCATGTGCCGCCCGCCGTGCACGTGAGCGTGTCTGCGCCCACCAGCCGGTACCCTTCTTTGCAAGAGAACATCAGCTGACCCGTGAAAGTGACATCATCGCCTGTGGCCTTACCGTGTTCCGGCGCCGGCACGTTAGGACAGGAGACGGGCGGGCAAGTGGGAAGAGGTTCAGACCAGAAGCCGTTGGACTGACACATGACTACGCTGGACGTAGTCATCACGTGACCTGGCTTGCACGTGTAGTACACCATGGCACCAACGAGGAAGTCGCCGTCATAGTCGCCCGCGTCATAAGTGGCGTTGGCCAGTTCAGGCGGGTACTCACACATGATCTCGAAACAGTATGGATCAGACTCCGACCATTCACCGCTAACCAGGCACGCGCGCTCGAACGGACCGATCAGCGAATAACCATACAGGCAATCGTACGTTATAGTGTCGTTGTACAGGTAGCTGTCTCCCGAAACCGTGCCAAACTCTATGGAGCGAGGAGCGCCACATTCCACGAGGCGACAGCTTGGGTCGTCTCCACTCCACTGCCGCGTGGCTAAGCATTTCCTCGTGGTCGTGGTTTCCGGCGTGGACTGACCTTCCAGCGTGTAGCCCTCGTCACACGTGTACCTGATGGAACTACCGAAGGTGTACTCGTTGCCCTGGATGGTGCCGTGACTGATTGAGGTGGGGGAAGGACATAGGATCGGCACACACACAGGCGCCTCTCCCTCCCACTGCCCAGTCTCGGAACAACGTCGCCTGGGAGCTCCGACAAGCTCAAAGCCGTCTATACAGTGGTACACCAGCGTATCGTTGTCAACTTCCACGTAACCCAGGTCATGCTTCTCGGGTTTCGGGCACTGGATTTTGGCACACGTTGGCGGTTTAGGTGAAAATGTACCTTCAGCAGAACACGTGAGGATATTGGGACCCACTTCTTCGTAGCCCACGTCACACTGATATTCAGCCTCATCCTGGTACTGGTACGTGATCTTAGCGCCCACGAGCCGCCCGTTTGGGATGACGTCAGCAGGAGGGTCGCACGTGACCAGCACGCACTGTCTGTCTTGTCCGCTCCACTCCCCTGTCTCTGTACACCTAGCCACGCGCTCCCCGCTAATCTGGTACCCGGTGTCACAGTCGTGGGTGGCCGTATTGTTGTACTTGTAACCACGCACAGTTACTGTGCCCTGAGTGAGAGGCAGAGGCTCTGTGCACTCCACCACCTCACACACGGGCACTGGCGCGCTCCAGGTACCGTCAGCCAGACACTCACACGAACTCACACCAATCAGGCGATAGCCAGTATTGCACGTGAAAGTAACAACCTCCCCGTAAATAAAATCTCCGGATATTTCTCCGTTCGGGAGACTGCCGGGCGAAAGTTTAGGACATCTAACCAGATCGCATTTTAGTTCGGGTACGGACCATGTAGCGTTTGCCTGGCAAACTGACTCTCCGCTTCCTCGAGCTTTGTAGCCTACCTCACAGTGGTAGGTCGTGACAGCCGGGTACAGAGTGCCGTTGGCCAGGTCGGATGTGGCGTGATCGAGTACTGGCGGGAGACCGCATGACACCGGATGACATTGAGGCTGTTCCCCTGCCCACGTGCCGTCAATCTGACAATTCAAGACCTGCCGACCCATCATCTCAAACCCCTCGTGACACCAGAAGATTACACTGTCGCCGTAACGCCGCCCGTCCCCGATGATTGAGCCGTTGAGGAACGGTTGGAACTCCGGACACGACATGCGCCCACATGTGGGGGGCTCGCTGGACCACAGAAGGTTGGGCAGGCACACCAGCATGCTCTCTCCCACCACCTGAAAATCCCGAAATGTAACATGATTTCTTGGCAGTTTGTTTACCCGATAATCCGCACTCTACAGGGGCCGCATGCACAAAGGTGTAGTAAGGCCTTCCTTATGAGCTCCTTTGAAAGTAAACGCTTCATTTTCTAATGCATGGGGCAGAAGTACTGCTTACTTCGGGGGTCAGCGAGAAAGTAAGTCCGGTGGAATTTACTACAGCGGGAGACCATGAGTACATGTGCTTACGTCGGGAGTTATCATGTGTAAAGATATGTTTTAGGGGTTTTGTATGGTAATTCAATGTGCTATTATTATTGTATCACAAACAACGCTCGTGTGATTCAGTTTTCTTAGGTTTGAAACTTGATTTGGGCTTTTTAAAATATTTTTTTTTATTATTATTTTTAAATAACGCTTAGGTGTTCTGCAAATTTGACAGAAACAGTCCGCTCATTCTCGTATTTCAGTGAGCAAAACAGCGATTTCACTTTCATGCGGCAGCGTGGACCACAACCGGCCTAGCCTGTGGCATCTTGACCCTGTTCTTTCCCTGCCGCAGCGGTCATCTGGCAGTTATGAATGTAACTGCACGCATGCGCAAACGTAGGATTGACCCCAAATCAAACGTCCTTGGCCCTCTACTTCACAAGTCACTACTACAGAACCAATTTCGCTCTGTGCATAGCAAGCAGCCTGACGCTAAACTTGTGAAGTAATGACTCTCAAAGTAGGCGTTTACTTTCGAAGCTGTGCATGCGGCCCCTGGGCTGGTAAAGACGAGTTAATAAACTGGCTTTTAATCCACTATTTTCGTCGTAACACGTGCAATTTCGACCTACTTCTGATTTTCGGAAATGGTCTATTTTTCTTTGAAATTTACCTGAAATGTGTTTACTAAGCTGAACTTAGAAGAAAAAAATGGATGTCATTAAAAGAAAATGAAAATTACTTTTGAAATGTGTCGATTACACCAATTGGTTTTCAGAAACCTACAAGCGATGTCGTCAAAAACAAATCCAATTATGTCATGTTATATAAGTCTGTTTAACTACATAGTAATCTAAATGTATCCGAAGCATTCATTCTCATACCTGGAATCCCGGATCGCACGAGTACTCGGCAGTTCTGCCGATAGAGAAGTCTGTTCCCAGCAAGGTGCCGTCCTCAATATCCGGCAAGTCAGGACACACGAGGGCCATACACTGTGGAGCTTCCCCCGACCACGCTCCGGATGCCAGACATTCCCGGGTGGCGTCGCCGCGGAGCGCGAATCCCGGGGCGCATGTGTAGCGGACCACGCCGCCATATGTGTTGGACAACGTGTTGACCTGCCCGTTCTCCAGCCTGGTGGGGATGTCGGGGCATGTGACGGGCTCACAGCGAGGTTTGTCCCCGCCCCACAGTCCGCTCTCCTGACACACCCTGCTTTCCACGCCCTGCAGCACGTGCCCTTCAGCACACTCGTAGCGCACAAGACTACCGTAGGTGAAGCCCTCCACATAGGCCACCCCGTTGAGCACGTCACCGGGCCGCTCACACGTCACAGCCTCGCATGCCGGGGCCTCGCCATCCCACTCACCCCGCGCCGAGCATACCCGCTCGTTCTTTCCAAGAAGGTTGTATCCAGTGTCACAGCGATACCGCACGAACTCTCCGTACACGGCAGACGTAAAAAGCACACGCCCGTTTTCCAAAGTTGCTCCTGACAGGTCTGGGCAAGTTATCTGTTCACAAGTGGGCTGAGGTGGGTTCCACACGCCGTTTTCGTTGCACTGGGAGATGTCGGGCCCGACTAGCCGGAAACCAAAGTAGCACGAGTGAGCCATGAATGTGTCGTTCACTTTGCGCGACAGTCCGTTTTGTAGGGGTGGCAGTGCCGGACAGGTGATCTTCACGCAGGTGGCGTTGTCCCCGCTCCACGCGCCGTCTCCCATACACGTGCGCTGCCGTGAACCCTGCAGGCGATATCCCGCGCGGCACGTGAAGTCCACCACCGTTCCAAACTCGCGCTTGAACGTGGACGTGAAGCCGTTGGCGATGGAGGCTCTGGGGCACTCCACCACCAGACAGGCAGGGATGGGCGCGTCCCAGTCCCCGTTAGCCTGACACACGCGGCGTTCCGCCCCCGTCATCCTGTAACCGGCGACACATTCGTATCTAATGGTGGAGTTAAAAGTGAAGTTGGTGCCGATCATGCGCCCATTAGAAATTATCTCTGTGGGCTTGACACACTCCACAGGCTTGCAGGCGGGCGCTGTGCCACTGAACGCCCCGTCCGCCCTACACGTACGCCCCACCTCGCCCGTCATCACATGACCCACGTCGCAATTGTACGTGGCCACTGTTCCGAATACCAAAGCTTCGTCAGAGAACGTGACAGTGCCAAAATCTGGGTCTGAAGGCCGTGGACAAGTGACTGGAATACACCGAGGCTCCTCGCCACTGAGAGAGAGGTCTGGCTGACAACGCCGGACTTCGTCGCCTTGCAGTCTGTGTCCTTCGTTGCACGAGTACCTCACGATAGACCCCACCTGTAGAAGAGAGTCAAGTTCGGCTTTCTAGCAAGCGAAGATCTTCGGGCCGACATCGGCCGCAGTCGACGCGCGCACGTGCGCGGGCCGACAGCGACCGACGTCGCCCCGATGAGCTTTTGCTCGCTGGTTTATATTTAATCGCACTTCTTAATGAACTTTCGTACACTACAAAATGCCACGGGAGCCAATGGTTTGTTATTAGTAATGTTACAGCAGATGTGCATCATAAGCCGAGTACTTGAGGTAACACAGAACATAGTACTTGCTCAATAGGGTTCGAGTGGATTACAGGAAAATTGTTCACCTAGTATGTTATTTGGTGGAGGAATGCGAGGTTTACCGAGCAGTCAAACATCGCATTTTGGTCTCTACCAAATAACATACTCGGTGAACACTTTTTCTACGAGAACCCTATTGCCAAAGCAGTTGACTCATTATACTATTTTGGTGTGCTGAAATTTGACCAAAACCGCCTTTAACCCATTTAGCTTCGAGTCCCTACAGCAGGAGATTGATTGACCATGATAATTCAAGGGTAGTGCCAGACTAGCTTGGCGCCTTCAGGCGCAGGCGCCAAGCTAATCTGGCACTACCCTTGAATTATCATGGCTAATCCATCTCCTGCAACCGGTACGTAGTCATTAGGCAACACCTCCAAAATCTGAGAAATGGGACCTTGGGGCTAAAAGAGTTAAGTTGGACACGCTCCGCGGCATGTTAACGTCTTATGCCTTCAAAACTACAAATATGCTTCAGATGCCAGTAAACCTGATGGTTATCTCTGATACCAATCCGACAATTCATGACAAAACCGTCCTCTAACCTGTTTCTGCCACGATTTTTTGTCAAATCACTGTAGACGCTTGCATAAAACTCGTGTGCTTTTGGAAGATGCCGCCACTGTTTTCTATTACTAGTGACAAAACGAAGCTAGCTATACCTGACGTCAAATTCTATTTTTAAAGTTGAACCGACTCACTTTCCTGCTCCATACGTGCGTCATTTCAATATGCACAAGACTTGAACGTCACACTTTCACTTCAGCATGTGCTCACGTTCGGTCGTCGATCCATTTTTGTTGCTAGGTAAATCGAAATTTGCTAGGTAAATGGAGCACTGGTAATTCACCCCAGGAAATGCCATGCGAGTGGTATAAAATGTTTTCTATGAAGTGAAGACAAGTCCAGCATATATACGTGGAACTTGCTGTGTTTTGCCTTCCAGTGGCAAATAGAATCTTATTTTGTCGGAACCTGTGGAAAAGCGTTATTCGGATACGCTAGACGTTGTCGTAAGCCGAAGTTGATTGTAATCGCTTTCCCTATTTTAGTAGCTGTGTGCCAGCAGTGGGAGATGGATCAGCCAAAACAGTCAAGAGTAGTAAGCTTGAAATCAATCCATAAAGTCCTGACATGCTATCGACCATGATAATTCAAGGGTGTTGTCAGAATAGCTTGGCGCCTGTAGGCGCCAAGCTATTCTGACACCACCCTTGAACTCTAATGGTCGATTTGACTCCAGTGCTGTGACCTCAAAGGATATCTGGGAAACAAAAATCATCCTTAGAATGTAATGAGTTAAATCTGCAGACAAACAATATAGCCATATCTAACCAACCAACCATCTAACCAAAACAAACTGGAAATGACATCAGATATATGTCCACGTGCCTGGTGATGATATATTACGTGCAGCTGTGTCGCAACTGCTCAAGCGAAATTACTGTATACCCTTAGGTCTTTGAAGTCAAGACGGCCGTTGTCTATGGGAGGCGGGGCTTGGCACGTGATTGACAGACACACTGGTTGCTCCCCGCTCCATGCGCCGTCTGCTTCGCACGTGCGGACACTAGGTCCTTCCAGTTGGTAGTCAGTTTTGCACGTGTACTCAACCTGAACGATAATGACATGATATTCAGATATGGTATTAATTGTATCGTTATATGATTATTTATTGTTATACCGTTTAAAGCAATCAATGAACTTGAAAGAAACTGAAACCGAGCGCTTTTGTGGATCCGCTTCCGTAGCGTCTGGACTAAACCGAAATAATTCGATGCACACAGGGCCACCTGGAAGCGCAGGCCTACATACGAGATGCGAGGACTACTCAAGGATGGTGCCAGAACTGCTTGGCGCCCACAGGCGCCAAGTGATTCTGGCACCACCCTTAAACTATCACCGCCGATCTGTCTCTGTGTATCATGGTCAATCTGGTACAAAGACTTAAGAGGGTATTCGGCCTCACTATTGGCTCACCTTGCTGGTATAGGTTAAGCCCAGTGCGGACGCCGTTCCGTGGTCTGGATGGCCGGGGGCCGGACACTTGACGGGGACACACACAGGCACCTCGTTGGACCAGTTGCCAGTACTCTCACACACCTGCAGAAAGACAGTTCTAATGACAATCTGCGTTTATGATTTATTCTCTTCTTTGCTTCTTAACCAACCGTAACCGTGGAAGAATTATTAACCCTTTGGCTGTCGGTAGCGCTTTTTGTCGAGGTGATTCCTGTAAAACTGTCGGTAGCGCTTTTTGCGGAGGTGATTCTTGCAGGAATCACGACACAGAAAGCTCTGCCGACAGCCAAAGAATTATGTTACTGGTATTAGTGTTGCCCGTAATGACATCCGTCAGTATGTTTGTGTCTTTGTATAATCCCCCTCCTTGATGCTGACGTTGTTTTAACTTTTGCTGCTTGGTAATGTCCTGAAGGGAACGGGGAGGGAGTTTGTGAGCATAGCTATTGCTTTTAGTGGGGGAGACTGACTTTGTGTGGTGCATGTGCATATACTGTATTTTTTTTGTTTTGTTTCAAGTCTAACATTAAAAGTGTCGGCTCTTCTAACTTCTCCATTCATCTCGTTAACCCATAACATCCTGAGGTTACATTTTAACAATTTGCTTATTGTCCTATGAAGGCTACATTACACATTAGAAGATAGATCAAACAATTTAGTTCAAGGGTGGCGCCTGAGGCGCCAAGCTATTCTAGCACAACCCTGGAAATATCATAGTCAAATTTATTTCAAGCAAAAGTGTATCAGGATAAAAAGGGTTAATGTCAATCACAAAAGAAACAGACACATATTATATAGAACAATTATTGTGCGCACCATATCCGCCTTGCCCTCCAAAAGATAGCCAATCTGGCAGGAGTACAGGAGACGGGCGCCGAAAATGTAGGAACGGGGCCCCGTGTAACTACCGTGCTGGATGTCTGTAGCGGGTGGACAGGTGACGGCTTCACACTGAGGGTCTGTGCCGGACCACCTCGCGTCCTCTCCGCACGTGCGAATCGCATTACCCTGGGGGTTAAAATGTTAACATCAGGACAGAATCGAAATACGGACAATGATTTAAAAGCGTACTAATCACATCAAAATCCAGACCAAAAAGGTGACTGCCAAGCGTGTAAAATGCAGAAAAGAACCCAACGGAGAAAGAAACATGATTAACAATGACAGTTACGACACAATTCTGTCCTAACTGTTATTACCAAGCGTGTTTCTTGGATCTTCTTGGTCAATCTATCAGTTTAGCTCATTCAAGGAAACACATCAATAGCCGCAAAAGCGTCGATTAGCGTTACCGGCGACAACGGTATACGACACTTCTGCAGCTGTTCATGTGGGGAGCCTTTAATGAGTTAATGATCTGTATTGAAGCTATAGGTATACTGTGATGCAATGAAAATAAGTAAGTGACTGAAGTAGAGATTTGACGGGACAGAGTAATGGCATTATTCGTATCGCTAGAAGACTAGTGATGTTATACACACAACGATATCTGTCATACAACTGTTCGCAGTAGAAAATGCTGATATTGTGTGTATGCTGCCTTTATATGGCAAAAGACAGTATATCCACTTTCGAGAAAAGCGAGATTTTCATTGTTATACATGCAAAGCTCGCTTTTCTCAAAACATGAACATACGTGCTTTTGGCATATAGAACGGCAGTATGAGTCTCGTGTGTGCCATCTAAGAGCTGTAAATAAAACAAGATACCCTTAAGTAGAATTAGCATCGGACAAGGGAATATGGACATGTGGCAACGCGTAAAACTAGAGCTTGGCTTGACCGCCAACTCAAAATTTGTCGCTTTCTTGCTGAATCAGTAAGTAATCTACCGTCTTGGTCGATCTTCCTATAGTTCCGCGAGCGTTAGTGATTTTCAGAATTCATGATCTTCAGTAGAATTTATCTCTTACTGATTTCGCAAGATTTTAAACCTGTTTTATCATATAGTTACGAGCTAGTTATCACATATTATGCTGCAAAGATCCAGTGAAAACTACGGTGTGTGTCAGCGTTGCAAATCGCTGGTCGTAACATGTTTTTGTCTCATTCACTCAATTCAGAGAGGTAGGGTTTCTGCTGCGATGGTGAATTTGTCGTTTCCAATGATGCTTTCAGTTACGTAGACTTCGATGTGTGAGATGTGAAATTGACTGCAGTGCAGAAAGTGGGTATAAATACCAATGTTCTGTTTCAGTTACGGAAGACTTGCGTGTTTCCGAGGGGTAAAGGATCAAAGGTCAAACTAGGCACCGTGGACGGCGCACGCTCGCAGTTTGCGAGCGCAAATGACACGCAAGCCCTCGGTGCAATACTGTACGCACGATCGTTACTAGTACAATACTATTAGCAGGTCGAGCGGAACCCGCATTGTGATTTTGACAGCATAGCGAGTATGGAAGGTTTATTCTACTTTCTCGTGAAAAATTACGTCAAATGGATGCCGGAAAACATCAGTATACGTGTACACTGACACGTGTGTACACCACACCGATGACATCGTGAAATGCAGAATTGCGATACACAGATAGTCGGTCGGGTTCTGCCTTATGACGTAGGCTCATAAATATGCACATTAATTCAAAACAAGGCCGATGCAGACGATAAATCCACGCCTCGGGTACAAAAATAATAACCCTCCAAACGAAGAATTTCGACATTTGGCATTGTACTTACATCATAAAGCTAGCTCTAAGATAGTACACAAAGGAGTCAGCAGTATTTGTTGCATACAGTTTTCTGACTGTGTTGAGGTGCATGATCCTGGGGAATATATCTTTAACTTGCGAATTCCTTCCTTTTGTTTGGTATCTCTTTGCATCTTTACACGCTTTGCGGTCACCGTTATGATCCGGATTTTGTAAAAAAAAAAAAAAAAATTATTGTATCGTAAATATAACAAGTTCACTCACTCCTCAAGTGGACCCCTGGTCAGTGTGGTCGGCAAAACATATCCATACGGGCGGGAAAAAAACTGCATATGCTGAGAATTAACCTGTGTTTCTCAAGCAGGGCATTGCATGTACCACTTTTAAAAAAAAATAATAATAAATAAATAACCGAACTGGACGTCCGATGTACAACACTGTTCCAACTGACATTGCCTCATACAAGTGCCTTCCTTCTGCCTGAGGTCACTCATAAACCGCATTTCCAAAATTTTGGACGTGTCATCTAACAACTATATACCAGGCGCAGGAGATTGATCGACCATTATAATTCAAGTGCAGTGCCAGATGAGCTGGGCGCCTTCAGGCGCCCAGCTCATCTGGCACTGCCCTTGAAGTATCATGTTGTAGGGCGTCGGGGCCAAATTGGTTAAAGCACAAGCCGGAAGAATGTGTAAATTAGCAAGGGAAACGTCTCTGAGAGGTTGTCCGGACTCGGAAAATAAGGTTGAGACCGGTGGATTTGATTCGCTCCCTCTCATAGTACACACATACGTGTAGCCCGATGCTGAAGGCTGCTCAGCTGTTACACACATGTATCTAGCCCGTCAGAAAAGGGATAAAACATCCTTCTGAAACTAGTGATTACCTGTAGGATGTAACCTTCGTCACACTCATACGTAGCTTCGGCCTGAAAGGTGATGACCGGGGCTGTGACCTTGCCATTGACAGGCGCGGTCAAGCGGCCACAACTGACGGGCTTACATGCGGGGTCCGGCCCCTCCCACGTCCCCGCGGCCGTGCAGGTCCTGCGCATGTTGCCCACCAGTCTGTATCCCGGCAGGCAACTGCATGTGACCACTGAGTTGAAGGTGAACTCCGAACCCACCACCTGTTTTGAGAAAAAAACAAGATGGGATGAACTGTGTCCCACAAAGTCTCTTCTATATGAGATCCATAACCCACAAAGTTCCTTTTATATGCGAGCTGTCCTTGCGTTCAAAACGTTGCTGTTGTCTTTGACGTGATTCTGATGTTGAAATATGTCCTATTGCAAAAGCCTCGCAGATTTGTCAATGCGTCAGAGTTTTATAAGGGGCACAGTGCATACGCGTCACTGGGTTGGGAAAAAACGTCATTTGTCATGACGCAATATTAGTTTTATGTAATTTTATATTTTACATATCACTTATAAGAGTTTTACTTTGCCTTCTAGACTTTAGAAAAATTGGTAACAAAACTAGAATTTCACGGTACAGTTTCCGTCTTGTTATAATGTTTGTGAAGTGAGGTTGACATTAGATGATACATGTAGATTCTTACATTGGTGTTTAGGTGATAATGAGAATCTCAATCGAGTGGTTTCAAAACCTTATCCTAGGAGCGAAAGCAAGTAAGATCAGGTTTAAAGACCACGAGAGTGAGATTCTCAGTATCACCTAAACACCGATGTAAGAATCTATTTCTTACTGACCTTTTTCTTGGCATGAATTCGATGTGAGTTGGCTTTCGGCACACGCCTAGTCACAACAGCGCCATTCTGTGTTGGCAAAAATCTGGACGTAATTTACTTTGTAATGTGACGTCAATATTTTGGACAAAATGTTCCTACGTGATGATGTAATAGCGCAGTTCATGATGCCAGAGCGCCAGTCGTCACTATGAAATGATGTCATTTCACGTGAGCTGAAAGTAGGTCACGTTTCAATATCACGTGTGCCCGTACCTTTTTGTAGACCAGACTTTCTACAAGACAATGTTGTGCACACTTGACCGTTTACGCAGCAAATAAGGAGGTGTGTAAGAAATGATATTCTGCTGTACACACGCATGCTCTTCAAACAGCGCGTCGATGTGTGTTTGTGTGTGCATGCGTGCGTGTGTGCATGCATGTGTGTGTGCGTGAGTGTGTGCGAGAGAGCGACAGAGAGAAATACGTCATATCCCTGGGCGAGAAGAACTTGAAGAAGCTGAACAAGATAGTCAGGCTCAGTGAGAAGATCGTTGGGGGCAGGTTGGAGAGCCTTGACGGCCTCTACAGGAAGAGAGTGATACGCAAGGGTATTGAGGCTGGCAGCTGACACTTCCCACTGCCTTTCAAAGCACCTCCAAAAGCTCCCGTCCGGCCATAGGTTCAAAGCTCCTCTTGTTAAAAACAAACGCTACAAGGGCAGCTTTGTACCCTCGGCCATCCATCTTCAAAATCAGGAGTGCGTTGACTAGCGTATCAGTCTCTCCCTGTTGACGCCGTCGAGGAACTTGCACTTCAGAACGCCGCAGTGGAATTTTGCAAGTGGCAGACTTACTTAATATCCCACTGACACTGTGGTCATGTGGTGGGTTTGTGTGTTGTGTGTGTGTTTAGCGTTTTCTGTTTTTTGTCGCACGAGAGGTAGGGGGTGGGGGGAGGGTGTGGTGAGGGGGGGAGGCGGGGGTGGGGAGGCGGGGGGGGGGGGGGTCAGGCCAGGGGATGGACGAGGTACTGAGAAGTGGTGAGTTACATAATTATACCAATGTGATAATGTGGCTAAAATTGTACGCGCGCATGTGTCTTTCGCACGCGTGTATCTGAGTGTGTGTATGCGTCAAGAGGGTGGGGTAGATGCATGATGGATGAGTATCTGCCAGTGTGCACATGCTTTATGAGAATTACCTCAATGCATGTTTTATTGCCTACACCAGCACAGAGTCTGTCTTACAATATTCTTTAACATGAATCATTTATTTATTTATCATATATTTAGCAACGTGTGTAACTTCCACGAGAAGGTACAGTTGGCCAAGTGTGCGGGTGTATGTCAGTGTACCTGCGGGTGTCGGTGTGTAAAAGTGATGATAAACTCCGAATTACTGTGAAATTATAGTTTATTCTAAATGTATCTATTTAACAATGCTTGTACATTCTGTAGCAATACAATATGACTACTTTTACTATCCTTTAGCACAATGATCCCAACAAAATAAAAGAAAATGTGTCGGCCAAACTGACACAATAAAGTTTTGAACAGAGTATTGCGTCTATGTCTGCGTGGTGACCGAGTTGCTGCTTTTACGTCATTGTCACTGATTTTCTCCAGATGTTGAGTTGTTGTTTCTTTGTTTTTTTCTACATAGATTTAATTTTTACTAAAAATGTTCCAAAGATACAAAGGTGGATAACTAACTCATCCAATATATTTCTCAAGTCTAGCTATGTCCAAATGCCAAGTGAATATGACAAAAATTACGGACTCTAATGTGGTACAACCGCCTTTCTATAAACGGTCTTTTAACCCTTCAGTGAGACACCCAATTTTAATATGCTCGGAAGCTCTCCTAGGCACCCCATGAACAAGCACTTCCCCAAGTTTCAAGCTTATACGTACACAAATATCGGAGATTCATGTGTTTACATACATACGCTCGCGCGCGCGCGCACACACACACACACACACACACACACACACACACACACACACACACACACACACACACACACACACATGCAGACAAAAGCGTCAGAGTGGGTTACCTACCATTTTATGTCAAAATGGGTTCCCATATTTCTATTTATTCTAGGGCTCTGGAATTGATGCGAATGTTTAGAACTCACCTTATAACTAAGCTCTATAACTTAAAATAAAATAGACATTTTCTAGAAACAGAGCCACTAGATGGAAAAAAAATGGGTTTCTACCAATAATGTGGGTGCCTCTCACACACAAAAATTGGCATTACAGTCAAAATGGGTGTCTTCACAACAGTAGGCGTCTGTAATAAGGTCAAGTTTATAGAATACTTCTTTTTCACATTAATTTTTTTTTCCAACTTAATGTGTATGTGTGCTTTAACATGTTTTACATTGTATGGTGCAAAATTCAATAAACACTGGCCCGTAACCTTTCGATTATGATTTTTACAGAGGAAATCTTTTAAACATTGCTGCGTTTTGTCCTTCTGAAGCAAAACAGTTTATCATGGCATTGATGTGAGAATCAACATAATGTATTCTGGAAATTAAAGGACCTTTTTCTTTTTGGTTTTGGGTACTCTGGAGTTTCAGACAAACAGCAACAGAGCATTTTGAATAATTTATTAACCCTTATCATTCGGAATACACCAGTGTGTGCAACAAGTGTGACTGAAATAGTCCAAGGGTTAGTGCCAGAATAGCTTGGTGCCTCTAGGCGCCAAGCTATTGTGGCACCACCCTTGAACTAAAGCCATTGGTGTATGTCCTCATCTGTAAGTACTGTAATGTAGCTTGCATAGAATAATGGCAGTGAACAAATTTGAAGCTTTTAGCCTCAGTATGAATATGATGCGGGTCAAAAAGTGTGGAAAAATATGAAAGATAGAAAAAGACCCAGACGAAGAAACTAACACTTAACTTATTCTACCCCAGCAAAATTTAAGATCCACCACGATAGTTCAAGGGTGATGCCAGAATAGCTTGGCGCCTATAGGCCTGCACTGCAACGCAGTCTTCTGAAGACGACTTCAACATTTGGGCTTAACTTATTCTACCCCAGACACACCACAGCAAAATAAAGATCCACCACGATAGTTCAAGGGTGATGCCAGAATAGCTTGGCGCCTATGGGCGCCAAGCTATTCTGGCATCACCCTTGAACTATCATGGTGGATCTGTGTCCTGCACTGCAACGCAGTCTTCTGAAGACGACTTCAACATTTGGGGATTCCGGTCTTGGGGTAGAATGAGTTAAAATGACAGAACAGAACACTGACATTAATTAATTAACTGACAACACAAGAAATCACTTGAAACTTCAGCCTTTATTATTGTCTTTCGTCCCCAACAACCAACCATTCTTCCATTTGCAGAGTTTAAAAAATGGTATGTAGTATATTACAAAATGATCCAGGCCCCCCCCCCCACCCCCTCCCCCCTCCCCTCATAACACTCTTGTAATCAATCTTTACGTTTTCAATGGTTTCTTATCTTATCTTATTATTGTCTTTTGTCCCCAGCCGGCTGTTTCGTTTTGCAAATCCAAAGGTTATACAGTATACAAAATGATCCAGGCGTCCATCAGATAAAAAAAAGCAGGCTATACTTGCTGAAACCACCCCAATAATAACACTCTTATAATAAATCTGTATGAAACCGAAAATGCCGCGAGTGGCGGGGAACCTCAATTAATTTCTTTTGTAACTTTTTCAGTCTGTTGCGGACGTAATCCTTAATGTTGTCCAGCGCCTATGTCTAAGTGCCGGCTCCTCTGCCATTGCGTGCTGTATCTCGGCCTTTCCAGGAAGTTTGTTCATGACGAGGTGTGTCTTGAAACGAGTTTGAACAGCTTTCTCTTCAGCTTCCCCCCATAGTTTCCTTGTAAATCTAGCTTTCTTTCAAACAGGAGCTGACGCAGTACTGTCATCATCAAAACTATCTAGATTGTCATCAGGCTCTGGACGTCTTTTCTCCGTCATGCTCATCGATTCCTGTGTTGTTGACTTGCTACTTGCTTCATTCACAGGTGCTGTTCCCCCTGAGACCTCTCTGCCAGTTTCTGATGTGTCTTCATTGTCAAAGTCAATCTCTTCATCATCGCCCAGCTCAGCTCTAATGCAACTCTCAAAATCTGTCATCCCATTGTTAACTGACAGAAGAATCTTTGCCACTTTTGCCTTTTGAAGGACGTCTTGAGGTTGGCGGTAGATATGGCGATGTATCCGAATATCATGGCCAAGGAAATCTGCCAGCTGATCCTAGTCTAACTCCGAGATAGCCATTGACTGAGCCAAAGTTGCAACCTGCTTCCGTAACTGAGTAAATGTGAACATGGCTGGGTATAACACCCCTGCTTCTAGGGCATGGGCCTTCAGAACATCATGGCCTCTGTAAGGCCTCTGACCAGAAGGTGTGGCAAAGATGTACTGGGAATCAGCGAGAGCTGGCACTGATTGCCTCATTTGAAGGATTCTGTCCACAGTTGTAATCATCTTCTTCGAAAGCAAAACGGGAACACTCCTATTAAACTTGCCTCTGATTTCCACTCGCTGAAAATGATTCACCATTTTCTTCTCAACCTCTGTGAGACCTTTCAAGATATCTTGATTGGTGATCGATCCAATCTTAGCATTCTGGAAGTCTGACACCTTCATTCTCTGAACTTCTCTACCTCGTTTTCGGTTGAAAAGTGATACAGCACAAAGAGTTGCTTTAACCACTGTCGGATAATCTTCCGAAACCATCCTTGTCTCAAGAAGCTGTTGGACCTTCCTCACATCTTTACATGATGGGATCAGCTTGGGTTTGTTCATGGTCATTTTCCCGACCGACTGGGCTGCTGTAGCGGACACACAATCATACCAGTCCCCGTTGAAGACAGTGTCAAACCGCTGCGCCTCAGAGAGCTCCTGTCGTCTGAACCCTGCCCAAGCTGTTTGGATGCCTGTGACTGTTTGATCTGTGAACACTTTTTCAAAGCATGGCCTATGCGCATTGCGAGATTGCCTTTTTTGAACTGATGTGTGTCCTCATCAAAATCTGCTAGCTCTTTTACAGCCAGGACAACATGATCAAAGCTAGCTGAATTGATCACAGCATTTAAACTTGCGATTTTCATTTCTGACCTCACTCTGATAATCTTTAATAGTCTCCCTAACTCCCGCATCCTGGAGCTGATTTGTCCAGCCGTGTGTTCTTCAATGTCCCTGCGGTCAAATAATCTCTTTCCATACTCAAGAAGCAAGGGGTCAGTTCTGATGAGACGGCTTGTCTCATCATCTCTCTGGCTGGCCAAGACCTTGTGATAGAAGGAAAATTCAACGTCTAAGGGTATTGGAAGCATTAGGCGACCACGGCGCGCCGCGTCCCCTCGCCGAGTGATCTGAAACCCTCCTGGCTTCTGACAGCAACGTTTTGAGTGTACAGAGATCAGCTTTTTTGATAGAGCCCTTTGCAATGGCTACAGGCGAGAAGGTCGTCTACCTTACTAGTTTTGGTGCGATACTTAGGAATCAAACATCCGGATTTGTTTTCAAGAACAGCAACGTTATGCATGTAATCACCCTCATCTTGTAGTCTGATCCATGCTCGACGTCTCTGCTTGGTCCCTTTTTTCATCGACAAAATTTTAGCAACGTCTGCCTCATCTGCATGGACATCTTGTAAGTCCGTGCTCATTTTCAAGACAAGCTTGCCACACAATTTGCATGCATGTTTCTTGTCCCATTTGTACTTTCCTTTCCCTCTCTGCGACACGTGCACACCTGTTTCTTATGTAAGTGCTCTTTCCCCACTCTTCCCAGCATCATGTTCCTCCTGCCTATCCACATTCTCATTGCCACCCCCTAACGCACACTGCACCTTGCGTCACTGACACCTGGCCACCCCGAACCTGCCACTTTGATGAAATCTAACATAGTCGATACAATACTGTCTATGTCAGAGATCCCAGCAATTGATGCCGACACACCCTCTGAATCCGGTGAGCTCGAGCCAGGAACAAACTCCTCGTCATCACTGCCCTCGTATTGCGATGCGCTGGCACTACTCTCAGTCTCGGGTCCATCCCAGGCGCCATTTGCCAACTGGAGAAAGAAAGAAAGAAAGATTGAAACCAAAGCTGCATTAGGACAGAAACAGCCCAATTTTGGTTTAAGGGGCCTTGCACAAGAACAAAAAGAGTAATCCCGTGTATGACCGATTTACATATGTGTGACCTCGGTGACGAGGGCTGGCTTCTGCAGCAGCAAAATCCACGTTTTCTGAAAATGCAAGCAGTTTTCACACATTTGTCAACCCTGCGTGACCCTTTGAGAGAGGTCACTCAAATTGGCATGTTTAATAAGGTCTTGCCACAAAGTATCCTTGGGCCAAGCTTGAAGAATGTGGCTTGAATAGTCTCCGAGAAAATGACACCGTTAACTCATTCTACCCCCAGACACACCACAGCAGGATAAGGATCGACCATGATAGTTCAAAGGTGATGCCAGAATAGCTTGGCGCCTACGGGCGCCAAGCTATTCTGGCATCACCCTTGAACTATCATGGTCGATCTGTGTCCTGCGCTGCAATGCGGTCTTGAGAGGACAGGGGCAAAATTTAAGGATTTTGGTGTTGGGATAGAATGAGTTAAAGTTTACCATGGACGACGGACGGACGACCAGTGGCCCAGAACATAAACTCACTTTTCCTTCGCATGCACGCCAGCCAATAAAATGAAGATGATCATAGAATCACTTTACTTACCAGTTTGTAATTGGGAGCATTCCACTGCCGTCCATGTACCCTCCTACCAGACGCACCCTCTGTGGCAGAGGCTGGGGGGCCAAGATGCTGCAGCATAGATCCCGATGGGTTTGGACATCCTGCTGCCATCCGGCGCTGGGTGTGTGCAGAAAGTCCTGAGCCGGTGTGACCAAAACGGTGTTGCTGCAAACATGTCCAATACAACCATGTAAACCAGCTGACATTTTGAATCAGATTGATTGTACATTGCTTAGCGTCCCGACAGCAACAAGGCTTTCTCAGGATGTGCCTGCACTGCTTGTGAAAAAAACACCTAAACAGAACATTGCCATGTATGTCGCCAGCCGGTCAAATACGTTAAATAAACCTAACACATGGGGCCTAAATAAAGCTAAGACCATTTAGCAACACACATCCAATATCAAGAGCTACAGGCAGTGCAGACAGTAGGGAGAGTTTTAAAAAGGCAAATACAGGTGAATGGACAAAGGGTGGACAGAAACACATGCCCCAGAATAGAGAGAAAACCCCACCCTGTGGGGCTGACCAGGGTGACCCTGAGAACTAAAAACTGGTAATACATTAAAAAGCGACACTTCAGTTGCACATTCCGAAAGACCTGTTTGTGGACGTTTGTTCTTCGAATCGAGAGGCAGTTTTGCGAACGAGGATTGAAATCTGGCGCCATTTTTTTAAAAAAGAAAGTCAACTGATACTGTGCATGCATGTGGCAAGTTACTTTTCCATCACTGACAATCACACATGTCAGAAAAAAAAGAAACAAAATCGCGTGGCAGATTGACCTTGTTGAACGAATTCCTTTCATTGATGAAGAAAGCTTTTGTTAAAATCGTGGGGTTCTATTATCATTTACTACAAGACTCAACGGACAGAGAGAGGAAGACACGGACCGAGCCACGGCTGAAGCAGACGCCTTATTTTTCTGGGCCAAACGGGTATCGGGGATTGGAGGCATCTCTCAGTTAAATAACTGCACTGAACAAGTACATTTGGGCGTGCTCTTAACTAAGAAATATTGCATAAAGTACCTCTGCAAACGCGGAAGAATGGCCCACTGTTGGGGACGAAAGACGACGTTTTAGGAAGGGCAAGGAAAACAACTCCGTTCATCGGTGTTGGGGTAACCAATCAGCGATCATCAAGTTGATCTGAAAACACTCCGCTTCCGTGTCAACACACAGGCCCAGGGCATCGCCAAAACACAACATGAAGTAAATCTGGCGAAATAGGGACATCCTATTTTGATATTTTTTTCTGACTTTTGAATGAAAGATAATGCAGAAACAACCCTCAGAAAAAATGGGTGGCTGACTTGGTCACCCAGAATTTTACACACACCCATTTTACATAAGGATGGTAAAGAAAGTAACCCAATTGAGTGGTTTGGTGTACGCACACACACACACACACACACAGACACACAGACACACACACACACACACACACACACACACACACACACACACACACACACACACATACCTGTAGACGCCAAGCTATTCCGACATCACCCTTGAACTATCAAGGTCAATCTGTCCCCAGGACTGTGACATATAGTGACCTCAGAGGATATCTCAAACAGTTGTTAATTTCGTCCCAAAAGCGCACACAATAACAAAAAGTATTATAATAGACACATTCCCATTTGTGTATAGCAAGTGGGATAATATAAGTTATTGGTCGCAGGGGTTTGCTACACGAACCCTTGTAGGCCTGAGGGAGGTCAAAGAAACCATTGTACCCTGAAGGCCTGAGGGGTACAATGGTTCCTTTGAACTCCCGAAGGCCTACATGAACTCCCGAAGGCCTACAAGGGTCCGTGCAGCAAGCCCCTGCTACCAATAACGTATTTGTTTTCATTCCTCCACTATTTTCGAAAAAGAAATCAAGAAGAAATCTGCCGACCTGGATCGCGCCAGACATGACTGACGTAAAAGGAATATATATTTATATTTAGACTTATGACGTGATCTCATCTTTCATGACGTTGCCGTCTCCAGTAGTGTGCCTGTTGTTTAGAACAACACTAAGTACATTTTTACTTTAGAACGTTTTTGGTGACCTTTAATAGAACAAAACTCGCATCCAAGATGCGTCACAAAGAAGGCTACAAGAAGTCCGCCATTTTTCGCTACAAGGGTTTTTGTAGCTCGGTCATGTGGTACAGTTTGCGCTAAAGGGATTGATCGTGTGACGTACCGATGAAAACAATGTATATTAGCAGCAGCATTTCTTAGCGGTCAAGGTATCTTCGCTTAGACACTTAACGTATTTTCTTATCGTTGTACCCCACACTCATGCAGCCATCGGTACAAACATACAGACGGGAGGGGAATAGGAGAAGGGGGGGGGGGGAGGTGGGGGGTAGTCTGCAACACCTAATAACCATTTTCATCCTGATATCCCGATTACATGAAATAAATTTGACCGATAGTTCAAGGGTGGTGCCAGAATAGCTTGGTGCCTCAGGAGACAAGCTATTCTGGCACCACCCTTGAACTAAAACAGTTGATCTGTCTCCTAGGTCTGTAATGTAGCCTTCATATGACAATAAGCAAATTTGACAAAATCAGCCTAAGGATGAAATGGGATAACGTACCAGTCCGTTAGGCAAGTCCGGGGGAGGCCCGCAGTTGACAGGCTCACATGTGGGTGGCTCGGGGTCCCATTCCTCCTCGTCCAAGCACTCGATGGCCTCGTTACCCACAAGCAGGTACCCGGGTTGGCATTCGTACATAACACGTGCAAGAAACGTGCGCTCCTCCCCGTCTATACTGGCATGAGGAACCTGGGGTGGCTCTGCGCATCTCTAGACACGAAAAAGTGCATAGCGATGTGGAAGTGAGATTAGGTGTGTAGAGGTGAGTTTAGGTGAAATCAGCATTGGGCGAGATGGAGCAAAAGATAGAAAGAGAAGAAAACACATGTCATGAAATGGGGTGACATTGAAGATGCACAAGGAGATATCAATCTACTGCCTATATTTCGCTGAGGACACGGGAATCCAACATGGTTATTCCCTGGGAACAAATCCTACACGAGAGGGAATATCCGGGAACTTTTTTGCGAATAGGATGTGCTGATATCCTATTACCTTTCGTTTGCATATTTTCACTGTTCAACGTCATGATTAAGACAGTGTCTAATCAATGAGAGAGCAACGTAAGCACACATCCGTCCAACATCATGTGTATTAGTCTTAGAGCCAGAGAGGTCTACCGTACTCCCACCCTAACCCCTACTCATTCAGACTGGCTTTAAAGTGTTCACAAAACACACTTTAACTCAATCGAGTTTATGCCGCGTATCCGGAGGCGGCACGTCTCGAATGAGTTAAAGCCAGTCCGAATGAGGAGTGGGAGGGGGAGGGGCGCACGGTTTGACCCCTCAGGCTCTGACACTATACGTTTTGGGTTCTGGCCTGAAATATTGGACTTTAGACTAGTCTTATAGTCCAAAATGACAGAAAAGCACACAATCATGTGCGGTACAAGGCGCGAAATACATACATGTACAACATGCTTCTATTAAGTATTATCATAAGTCTGGTGCTATAAGTATGCATCACATGAGCCGCATATGTCGTAACGTTTTGTAGCTTGAGTCAACGCGTAATGTTCGATTGCCCTAGCTTGAAGGTTACGTAGTGACTAAAAAAAAAAAAAAAAAAAAAAGAAGAAGTAATCAGATTTCAAAGAACAAAAATCAGGCTGGCATGATGGAAAGGTTGCGTAGAAATTCCTGACATCACGTCAAATGTTGTCTTAGGCAGATGATGTAATCAGATGGTATTCAACATGGTGACGAATGTGGTCATTTAATGCTACGTGATTTTCTTTTATAAAAAAAAGATCAAAGACGCTGAGAAACGACGTGTCCAATGTAACCAGACGGTAACTATTTTTCTGTCTGATAATTACGAGACCGGCCTTGAGCAGAATTTTTGTTTGCTTTGTTACGTCTGTGCATATGCAGAAAAAAGAGAACATCTTGCCCTTCCCTTTTGTCATACCATGCAGACAATTACTCCTCCCACCCACCTCCGCCCCCTTCTCAATACACAAACACACACATCACGCAAAATCCTGCACTGTGCAACAAAATTGTTTCTTCAAAATACCATGCCTAGAACTTACATGACGTAAACATGCCAGTAAGTCATAAGACGAACATTTTATTACGTAATAGATTCCTGTGTATCTAGCTCGTGCGTTTCTTTTGCCATTAGGCCTACATATGAGCTCTCGATACCCTATCTTAAAATAGACACTTAGAAAATACCTGTTCAAACGTGCAACACTAGGCGTCGACTATTGAGGCGTTGCATACTTACAGTAATAGACATGGTATTATGCGTTCAAATAAGCCTGTACGTCGTAACCCACTGAAACGAAATAGTTTTCAGTTGTATGAATTATGTACATAAGAACAAGATAGAAGACCTTAATGATACACTCTGGCAGCACAGTCTCCCAGTTCCCTGTAGGCAGGCACGATATGACGCCTTTGGGATTAGGGCCACCAGTGTTTAGCTTGTACCCATAGTCACAGGTGTACCTGAAAAACATATAATGGTAAGAGGATGGCCCTGGAGTGAATCTTCGGAGTGTTAACTACGAGGCGGTTGTTTGGTGGGATAAATCCCGCCGTGAAAGGAACATGACTACAAAGTAGTTATTGCAAGAGGCATATATCATCATGCACCCCCCGCAACTGCGGGGGCTCATGAGGATCTATGCCTCTTGCAGATGCGTTGTGTTCAATGTTTCTCAGCAGTAAACAAAGTAAAATGAGTGTAAACACTTTCACAGAATTCTTCACCGGCACAGAAAACGGCCATTGCTTTCTGTACATGACCAACCTATGCATGCACATGACGTCATTACATGACACTAAAAGGATGAC
>BTPG01000005.1:152944341-152946841 GCA_036245525.1 Semisulcospira habei | reverse complement strand
TCTAGCACTATCCTTGAACTATTATGTCCCATCTATCTCGTGCCGTGGTGTCATATGGTTAAACATTACAAAGGAATAATTCATGTACATTAGATTTTATCTGGTCCAGGCGTCAAACTAATCTGGCACTACCCTAGAGCAAACATGGCCTGTGTAATAACTTTGGAATAACCAGACGACTACAGTTTTCTAAACTATCTTGCGTGGTGTCTCAACAGAATATTTCATGTGTAGGCGCCAAGCGACTTTTGTGCCACCCAGGGGTTATCATGGTCGATCCATCCCCCGCTGTAATGCTTAACACATTCAAATGAGTCAAGCGTGAGCCAAGAGTCATAGGTCGTGAGGCAAGGTTAAGAGAATATAATTATACACTCAAGCTTTATTCCGTGCATGTAATTCCAGATTCACATTGCCGTTGTTAATATGTGAAGAAGGTGATATGATATTGTCAACACAAAATACATTGGTTGATAATATAAGATACACATTATAATCATAGGAAATGTGACATTTCTTTATGTGATCATCTGCGTGGCATAGCATACAAACGCGATGGTACATTCAATGTACAATATACATTCAAAAGGATAATAGTTCATGCATGATCAAATCGTGCAGACGTAGATGGTTCCTTTACAGTATGGTTGTGTCTCCGATCCTTTTCCTCTCCCGTGTCAAGGCAAAAGACTTGTTTGTGAAAAGCGAGATTTTCATTCCATACTGACGAACAAAAGAAATGCGACATTTTTGGAATGATCGGAAACACTTCAGTGTTTCCGATCATTCCAAAAATGTCGCATTTCTTGTGCTGGTCCATATATTAACAATTAAATCTCACTTATCACAAAAATTGACTAACTGTCCTTTGCCTTCACAGGGCAAATGTCTGACAAAAGACGACGGACAGTCTTTGCTATTTTACATGCAGACCTAAATATATTGTGTCATGTGTCAGTAAATATACATGTACAGAGATATATACTTCAAATAGTAGTTTAATGCCAAAATACACGCTAGAATAGTGACATATACACACGAGGGCAAAATGCAACGAAATAACCAACAAAGAAAAACACTTTGGAATAACCAGACAACTACAGTTTTCTCAACTATTTTGTCCTGGTTGTCCTGCAAAAATGTTGCTTCCTTTGTTGGATTATTTTCAGTGGCAGTGCAAATGTGCTGTTGAAGTGAGAGGCATTTAATGCACATAAAACGTAAAAAGATAGACAGAACATACAATAATAATAATAATAATTTATATAATAATAATAATAATAATTTATATAATAATAATATAATTTATATAATAATAATAATAATAATTTTAAAATCTAAACATATTAATAATAACAACAACAATACGCAATAAATATATATGCGCACTTATGCTTAACACCTTCACTGCCGGAACACAGCGCGCAAATGTAACGGGCACATAATTATCCTCATGATGCCTCTTGCTGATACCACTTTATACTTATGTTCCTTGAAATCAAGACCAAAATTCAAGAGTGAAAAAACGCACATTAAATCCCAACAAAGAAACAAGATGGAATGAACCATAACCCACAAAGTCCCTTCTATATGAGAGCTGTCCTCGCTGTCAAGGGTCTCTATCTTTTGTCTTTGACCTGGTTCGGATGTTAAAATATATCCTTTTGAAAAACCGCCGTGAGATGGCCTTAGTCGCCTGCTCGGAGTTAAACCCAAATAACTAACTAATCCTTTTGAAAAAGCCGAGCAGATCTGCCAATGCGCCACAGTGAATTCTAAAAGGGGCGCAGTGCGTACGCGTCATTGGTTTGTCAAACGTCATTTGTCATGACGTTGTTGTTGGGTTTTTTTTGTTTGTTTGTTTGTTTGTTTGTTTGTTTGTTGCTGTTTTTGTTGTTGTTGTTTGGTTTTTTTTTTTTTTTTTTTTGTTTTGTTTTTTTTTTTTTTTTTTGGGGGGGGGGGTTACGTAATTCTATATTTTACGTGATGTGAGTTTCACTTTCGCTTTCAAGACTTCAGAAAATGGTGACAAAACTAGAATTTCACGGTACGATTTCATTCTCGCTATAATTTGTGTGAAATCAGCCTAGCTACATGATGTACTAAGTAGACCTGCATGCTCTTCTAAAAGAGCGTCGATGTGTGTGTGTGTCTGTGTGCGCGTGCGTGCGCGCTCCAAATATCTCCAAAAGGCATATATCCTCATGCGCCCGGATTGACGAATGAGGATCTGTGCCTCTTGGAGATGTGTGTGTGTGTGTGTGTGTGTGTGTGTGTGTGTGTGTGTGTGTGTGTGTGTGTGTGTGTGTGTGTGTGTGTGTGTGTGTGTGTGTGTGTGAAATAGAGAGCGCGTGTGAGAGACAGAATTACGTCATATTTAGAGTATTGCGTCAATATCTGCGTGGTGACGGAGTTGCTTCTTTTACGTCACCGCCGCTGTCTGACTTTCTTCAGAAGTCAAGGTTTTTTTTACTGTTTTAATTTGTTTCTGAGAAGAATT
>BTPG01000005.1:152844341-152939341 GCA_036245525.1 Semisulcospira habei | reverse complement strand
GCAATCGCGGCGTTTATGGCGCGGTACAAGGTTTAAAACTAAGAAAATGTTGTTTTTAGAAGCGTGTCGGGCAAAAGTTTTTATGAAAACTGTTTTAAAACCTCTTTTAACTCAACTTTTCTTAATGTTAAAAGTGTTTTATTGTACATTACTTAACGTCCCGACAGCAACAAGGCTTTCTCAGGACGTGCCTGCACTGCTTGTGAAAAAACAACAACTAAACAGAACATTGAATGTATATCGCCAGCCGGTCAAATACATTAAATAAACCTAACACATGGGGCCTACATAAAGCTAAGACCATTTAGCAACACACATCCAATATCAAGAGCTACAGGCAGTGCAGACAGTAGGGAGAGTTTTAAAAAGTCAAATACAGGTGAATGGACAAAGGGCCGACAGAGACACATGCCCCAGAATATACGGAGAGAAAAACCCACCCTGTGGGGCTGACCAGGGTGCCCCTGGGAAATAAAAAGTAGTTAACCCCACCCAAGTCCCCCAGGGCAGACCCGGGTGGGGTTAAAAGTGTTTTAATTTACAAGCATGTCGTAACTGATATGCATCTATTCCAACGTATAGTGCTGGATATTTTTCCCATCCTCGCCTTCTCTCGGGCTTCGCTCAACACTCGACTTTCCAGTCCTTCCCTGAAACACCCCCAACCGGTCTGCCCTCAACACTCGACTTTCCAGTCCTTCCTTCAAACACCCCCAACCGGGTCTGCCCTGGGGGACTTTTTAGTTCCCAGGGGCACCCTGGTCAGCCCCACAGGGTGGGTTTTTTCTCTATATTCCGGGGGCATGTGTTTCTGTCTACCCTTGGTCCATTCACCTGCATTTTCCTTTTTTAAACTCTCCCTACTGTCTGCGCTGCCTGTAGCTCTTGATATTCGATGTGTGTTGCTAAATGGTCTTAGCTTTATTTAGGCCCCATGTCGTAGGTTTTATTTAACGTATTGGACCGGCTGGCGACATACATTCAATATTCTGTTGAGTTTTTGTCACTAGCAGTGCAGGCACGTCCTGAGAAAGTCTTGTTGCTGTCGGGACGTTAAGCTATGTACAATCAATCAACCTTCCTTCAAACGGACAGCATTCACACAAATAATACTTTACTATTACATCAGAAAATGGCCCATCCAAGCCTGCACTCTTTTAACTGCACTAAACGACTGACTGGTGCAGACGACGCATGAAACGACGCTGACTCTGTGACGTCATTTCCATTCAATCAATTTGTGCATACAATCCAAAAGGAGATGCGGCATTGATAACATCGACAAACCTACAAAATAAAGCAACAGGTTCAACCAAAAGGTCGGGCAGGACAAAAGACAACAGCAGCCTCACCCAAAGTCTAAACGTCCTCTCTTACAATGCGCACTCATACAATCACTTCACTTCTTAGCAACCGGCGCACGAATATAATTATAGGCTAAGTCAAACTAAAACAGAAGATAGTGGCGAAAAACCCTTTAAAATAGAAACAAAGAACGACGTTTCAGATCAAATATTCTTCATCTGACATGGAAACAAACGTAGAAAACGTATAGGCTAAGTCCCTGGTGAACGTATACATGAATCTCAAATCTGCCACTAGACATGACCTTTCTCCACATCACCCCGGAAGTACATTACAACTCAACACTTTTTTTAACAAAACAACCACACCCTCAAATAACAAACCTAATTCTGTAGAAACATAAACAATTTACTCCCTAAAACAACAAAATATCCCCCCTGACCCATATCAGCTATGAAGTTATTTATAGCTAGCTGAGAAGGGTGATGTAATACATACACGCTCATTTTCAGGGTTCTGTGTCACAACACACACACACACATTGCTGGGAGGGACAAGTTTTCAAACACACTACCGGCGTGTCTGTTAAACACAAAAGTGCATGTGTTAACGCCAAAATGAGAAAAACGGATTTTTTTACTTTTTATGAATCTTTACCGCAAGACAATGCAGAAACAACCCTCAGAAAAAATGGGTGTCTGACTTGGAAACCCAGAATTATACACATACCCAGTTTCCATAAGGATGGTAAAGACAGTCACCCGTTTTAGGTCTTTCGTCTACACACACACACACACACACACACACACACACACACACACACACACACACACAACGCGCATAATTACATATTGTCACAGCAAGACAAAACAACTCATATAACAGTTAGGCTTTGCCAGTCATTCTTGTCGCCTCTCGGGTCCGATGAGGGGGAACAATGTCGGAGGTATGAGTCTAAGGCTTTAACCTTCGACTCGTACCTCCGACATTGACCCTCCCAGATCGAACCCGAGAGGCGACAAGAACCACTGGCAAAGCCTAACACGTAATACAACTGATAATGACTAACAAGAGATAAATTCTCATGAGCCCACGCGACTGCGGGGACCCAAAAGGGTTTATGTCTCTTGCAGATGGGGAGCGTTTGTCTTGCCCCGGCAGTCAACAGGTTAAAATTCGCATATGTACCTCACGCCAGACCGACGCACATGGGTTCTTGTTTGGCGTACGCCAGACTCCGGGTCGATTTGGCTGAGAGACATTTCGGCGTATTACTCCCTTTTATGTTTATACAAAACTGCATGGTCACGGCAAAGTAAAGTAACCCTTGGTCGATATGGACATCACTTCCATTTCCACCGCCACCACAATCCTAGTGAGATAAAGGTCCTTGGCCGCCGTCGGCCACAGCTGGCCCGCGCACGGCCGTGCGCGGGCCAACTGCGGCTGACGTCGGCCCGAGGACCTTTAGCTCACTGGGACTTACCTGAAGGCACTGGGCTCGTCCACGCACTGGCCGCCGTTTCGGCAGGGAGCGGACAGACACTCGTCCGTCTCGATCTCGCACGTGGTGCCTGTGAAACCCTCCCTGCACGTGCACCGGTACCCGCTGACGTCATCCTCGCACGTGCCGCCGTTCAGGCAGGGCGCATCTTCGCAGTCGTTGACGTCATTCTCACACGTCACACCTACCCTGGCCAGACAGGCACACGTCAGTGGTAGGAAGATTTCGAACTGTACTGTCTTTTAACGAAGAAAAAGAAAGCTTCGAGAAGTGTACATACAACGTAGGCCTACACAGAACACCAATTGAAAGCACTGTTGAGTGAGAATAACATCAGCAAACAAGCCAATAATAAATGATATTTCATACATTGTAAAAATACAAAGTGCAATGACCCACGTTGCTGAATAAAAGCGCGAGACAAAAGAACCATGCCTGTATTGTCTGCTGAGAAATTCTTAGCCTCTTAGCAAGTATGGACGAGGAACCCTATATGAGTTCGGTCCCATGACAGCAACTGAATAATCGCTGTCAGGGAACCTAAATCATATGGGCGAAGAGCCGCTCTTAGGGGACCTAACTAGTATGTCGTGTGATACATTTTGACGTCTCACCTTGGAATCCGTTGCGACAGTTGCAGGTGAAGGAATTAGCACCGTCCACGCAGGTACCTCCATTCTGACAAGGGGAGGAGATACACTCGTCGATGTTGCGCTCGCATTTCTTTCCTGAAAAAAAAAATTCATTTGAACCTTCACTGACGGGATACAGTGCACACCGCCAACTGCAAGAGGCGTAGATCTTCATAAATAATGCAGCTGTGAAAAGCACGAAAAGTATGCTGACGATCACAAGAAATGCGCTGTCATTCCAATCAGTGTTTCCGATGACTTGGATGATGTCGCATTTCTTTTGCTCGTCAGTATATAAACAATATACAAGGGACAGGGATTGCGATGAAAAAAAGCAAAATAGCATATCACTATAAGCCTGAATTTCGCAGTAAATGAGATTTTTGTGCTCGAAAAATAAGAGCTTATGTGAGCCACTTGATGGCTAGGCCATACTTTTAGATAAGTAGTTAACCAATTCAGCCCTGACGCACCACAGCAGGAGATGGGTCGACCATGATAATTTAAGGATAGTGCCAGATTAGCTTGGCGCCTGTCGGCGTCAAGCTAATCTGGCACTGCCCTTGAATTATCATGGTCGATCCATTTCCTGCAACTGGTGCATAGTCATTAGATGACACCTCCAAAATTTGGGAAATACGGCCGTCGGGCTGAATGAGTTAATACGTTTTCTACATTTTTAGATAATGTAGTGCCAGTAAGATGTGTGGCCCAAGTCAAAACATGAGGGATCGATGGTCAAGGGACACTCCGGCCATAACAATGACAATGTGTCCACAGGAGATAAACTATGGCCGATAGATACTTTGGGGCGGTCCGTGGCGCAGTGGTTAAGGCGCCTGCCACCAATGCCAAAGGTGCGAGGTTCGATACCGGGTTCCGGCGTTGGACTTTTCTCCTCTGGTAAGTGTCACCGTTAATTCGGGCGGACCGTCGGGGGTTCTTTCTCCGGGTACTCCGGTTCTTCCACCCCCCCCCTCCCACCCCCCACCCCCCACACTTTGGTACCGGTCTCAGGCCACTTTACAAATTTCAAATACAAGCGATCAAAAATCTCTGTAACTTCAGTAGCTGACTGGCCCTTCGTTTGTCTTGTACTGTGTTTGTACTGTGTTTGTCTTAAATGGGGTAAATCCGTGTCTGTTTCGTGAGTGTGTGTGTTGGGTTTCAGGCGCGGCGCTTTGAGTCGATTTCCCCAAAATTGAGAAAAAGCGCCTATATAATAACGGTATTATTATTATTATTATTATACTTGCCTAACCGAGTATACACTACGCATACAAAAACACTTTACAAAGTTTTGGAGACGATATCTTTTTAATGACTGAAGATTGTAAAATTCTGACTGCATCACGAAAACGATTACGCACTTGTAAACATAACAGGCTAAACTGAATCTTTTTCTGTTGCGTTGCCTTTAAATTACAACCTTTGAACGCAACACCCCCAAATCAAAAGTTGCACGGTAACACTTTCATGTGAGACGCGTTGTTTATCACTCACTGCTCACGTTTCATCCGGAGCTTCGTAAATCTTATTGCATCATTTAAAAGGGTATGCATTTATCTCCAAATGCTGCAAAATGATTTTTATTTTGAAAGAAAACTGTTGCTGTTGTGATCTGAATAAGGAATAAGACATGCACTCCCTAGAAAATCACTTGTACCAGCTTCAGACGCATGTCGTCCATTCGCCAGCCAGTGATTTAAATTCCGATACTATCGTGATAAGGAGGATCATTTCTCTTTCAAATGCAAGCAAAAACGTTCATTTTGAGCGAGAATTGTGGATTTTAGTGCAAGAAAAGCTCACCTACCCTCGATTCCAAACATTTCAACTGATGGCGCAATTTTCATTTGTTTGTCTCTTCTAAGAAGAGAAAGCTCACGAGTTTTAAGAAATTCAAATCATCAGATGGTTTGGGGAGCGTTTCAGGAGTTACAGCTCTAGTAATGTTATTACACAACATACGTAGTACCGCAAGGGGGAATGTGGAGGAGGGGAAGAGGTGGAAAGTTAGATGTAGTGCATCGCTTATGATATCAGAACGTTTACTTTTCAACAAGTAGCTTGAAATAACACACATTTTTCACCGACCTCTTGAGTGCATGTGTGTGTGCGTGCGTGCGTGTGTGTGTGTGCGTGTGTGTGTGTGTGTGTGTGTGTGTGTGTGTGTGTGTGTGTTTGTTTGTGTCTGTTTGTGTGTCTGCGTGTGTGCTAGTGTGTGCGTTTGCTAACGTGTGTGTTACTAAAGCATGTTCTTAATTAAACGAACTTTAGTTTGCGAACTATGACGAACTACAGCCGTTCACGATCTCGGACGAACCAGGTTGGTTCTTAATTGGACGATCTAAAGATACGGCGAACCTAGTTTGAAGTAGTTCACGAACCTCGGCAAACCATAGTTTGCTGTCGGAAAAGGTTCGCTCAACGTGTTGAGCAAACAAAGGCGAACCTTTTCTCTGATTGGTCAAAACGTTACCCTCTTCTGCGTTGGAGATAAGAAGACAGTCACCGATACAAACAAATATGGCGGACGGTGATATTTCACTCGTGCGAAGAACAAGACCTATTTTTTATTGATTTGTGGGAGGCGCAACGCTGTTTGTGGGGTCGTTACTGCAAGGAGTATAAAAACAAACATCGTTCAAATCGCGAAGCGGCATAGCGGCAGCCATTTTGGACACCTTCGCAGACAGTAAGTACGCTGAATCAAGCACTTCAGTTAAGAAAGAGAACCATGGCAAACCTGGTTTGCTGAAGTTCGCCTAGGTTCATTCAACCTCAATTAAGAAACGAACCAAAAGATCGCCGATCTTCTCCGATCTAGGTTTGCCGATCAAGAGTTCGTCTAATTAAGAACAGCTCTTAAACAAAAACAGTAAAGCAACACACACGTGCACACACACACACACACACACACACACACACGCACACACACACACGCGCACACACACACACGCACGCACGCACGCACGCATACGGACTCAATGAGACGGTAAAAAATGTGTGTTAATTCAAGTTACACACACAGAGAAGTAACAGTCATGAGATCATAAGCGATGTACTATATTTCATCTTTGACACCCTCCCTCTCCCCGTCCCCCTCCACCCCATCATTTTCTGCATCGGTATTGACTCGATGCACTGTTTTACAGAATGTGTGGCTTCATAAGAGTTATTGCTACTCTTATTTCCCGTGTTTTCTTTGTCTTTTCTCCTGCTGTTTTGATGGTGGTTATGTTCGTAAGTGTAATGATGTTTTTACAATAAAGAAACAACACAAAATTGTAATAAACAAGTAGTCCGTCGACTAATCACACGAACATGAAGCAATAAAGCAGTTACACACACGTTAGCACTCGCGCACTTAAACACACGCATACACGCGCACGCACGCACGTAATTACGCACGCACGCACGCGCACACACGCACACACACACACACACACACACACACACACACACACACACACACACACTCGAGAAGACAGTGAAAATGTGTGTTATTGATGAGAAAAGAAAATGTTTCGAGGTCATACACTACATCTCACACTCGACACCCCCGGCCCCCCTCCCCCGCCTGGCTCCCCCCCCCCCCCCAACTCCAAAACCAAACCATCCTGTGCTCCCAGGAAAGGCTTTTTAACCAGGAGTTAAGGGTGAGGTAAGCCATCTGATGATTTGAATCCCTCAGAAAAAAAAATGTTTGCATTCGCCTCTGTCGGCTTTTGTTGAGATAAAATCCATAATTCTCGCTTAAAATGAATATTTTTGGTTGCATTTGATAGACAAATAATCCTCCTTCTCAGGACATTACTCGGAATTTAAATCACTAGCCGACAAATGGGAGATATGAGTCTGAAACCGGTACAATTGATGTTTTTGTGGGGTGCATGTCTAATTCAGACCTCAATAGCAATAGTTTTCTTTCAAAACAAAAATCATTTGCATCATTATGAGATATATGACTGCCCTTTCAAATGGTGCAATCTGATTTACAAAGCTCCGGATGAAACGTGAGCAGAGCTTGATAAACAACGCGTCTCACCTGAAAATGTTACCTTGCAACTTTCAATTTTGGGGGTGTCGTGTTCAAAGGGTTGTAACTTAAAGGTAACGCAACGGAAAAAGATACAGTTTGTTGCATTGTATCCATAAGTGTACAAACTTTCTCGTGTTGCAGACAGAATTTTACAAATTTCAGGCATTAAAAAGATATCGTCTCCAAAACTTTGTAAAGTACTTTTTTCATGCGTAGTGTATGTGCCACACGCACTCTGCCCTGTGCAGGCTAAAGACACTAAGTCCGTATTTGTGAAAAGCGAGATTTTACTTTAATACAATAAACATTTTGCTTTTCACGAAAACGGTTTTCTGTCTTTTGCCTTCACGTGGCGGTACTGACTTCTCTGCACGTTGTTTTAGGCAAAATTGAGATCTTTCTATATCTATGAAGCCGGATTGACCTTGGAACCCTGGAGGACAGTCACACTTATAAGATCCAACGAGCGAGCTGCACGTGCCACCGTTGAGGCACGGCTTGGCTTCACACTGGTTCACCGTGGTCTGGCAAAACACACCTGTAATACACAAAGGTTTGATGCTGGCGTCAAGGCTTAACCCATTTAGCCACGAAGCACTACAGCAGGAGAAGGATCGTCCGTGATAATTCCAGGATAACGCACGATTAGCTTGGTGCCATCAGGCGCCAAGCTAATCTGACACTACCCTTGAATTATCATAGTCGATCAATCTCCTACAACTAGTTGTAAGGTGATACCTCTAAAATTTGGGACATGCTGCCGCGGGGATAGGTTAACCCCTTTGTGAATGCAATCGTTAAGTAAAAAGAGTGTTTTATCCCACAAATGAGACAGGAACATAGAAATACGTGCACTTAAAGGAAAGTATGAACCGACATAAGACACGCTTGCATAAACAGAATGCCCAGTGAAGCGCGCACACAGACACTCAAACACACAGCACCAGTCATAGCATGCAGAATGAGGTTCATTTGTTCGAGACTTCTTGAGTTTTATCTGGCAAAACACACCTTCTACGCACACAGGTAAATGTGGGTATCGAAATAATAAAAAGAAGAACCCAACGGGGAAAGAACTCCGCTTTCAAATGACGTTACAACACAATTTATTAATATCTCTGGTTAAAATAAAAATTTAAAAAGGAACATACAAACAAGTGCATAATCTGCTACCTATCTTTTCGTAGGCCGGGGAAAAGCAAATAAAGTTATGAACTAATCAAGGTGTATTCCCCTTGCTGGTACTTTAAACAGCAGCGATGGCTGCAAGCGAAAGGGAGAGTAAAGATACTGACGAGCAAAAAGAAATACGACATTTTTTAATTTTTTTATTTCAAACATGTCGCATTTCTTTTGCTCGTCGGTATATAACAGTACCGCGATTACTGCATGCACAGACGGTTAACTGGACTTACCCTCAAAGCCCGGGGCACACTTGCACTCAAACAGGAGATCGTCTTTGGGTTGGCAGGTACCGCCGTTGGCGCAGGGTCTGGCGAAGCAGGGGGTAGCCGCCAGAACTTGTTGCTGTTCTTCTTCCTGATTCTGATAGGCGCTGGCATCATCACTCTGTAGCTCTATCTCCACTGCAATAAGAGAGGATGGTGTTCACCCGATCAGCGCCACCAGACGCAGACTGTGTTTATGCAGTCTTCGTTAGTTCAAGACCAAAAGGCTGTAGATGCCCAGAGAACATGGATTCAAAGTGGTGTCAGCAAGAGGCGGAGGCACAAGAGGATCTATACCTCTTGCCCTAGGCTGGTGTTCAAATTTTCTTGGCACTGTCTGAGGGATAGCGGTTACTTTATCCTCTTCTTTACAATCTGATATATTGCTGATAGATTCAATTTCTGGCACCACCTTTGAGCTATCATGATAGATCGATCTTGTGTTTTTCTTCCGCAGGGCTGAGTGACTTCGCTAAAATTGGACGCAGATTGTGTTTCTGAAATCCCTGTTAACCCCTTCACTGTCACTGAACGTACATTGAACGTCTGAAATCTGTGTCAATTCAACGCGAAAAAGCTCCAGCCCTCCCATGAATAATGGATACAAAATGGTGTCAGCAAGAGGCATACATCCGCGGGGGCACATGATGATCTATATCTATTGCAGTATTATGAGGATCTATACCTCTTGCAGTAGTGTGAGGATCTATACCTATTGCAGTAGTGTGAGGATCTATACCTCTTGCAGTAGTGTGAGGATCTATACCTCTTGCAGTAGTGTGAGAATCTATACCTCTTGCAGTAGTGTGAGGATCTATACCTATACCTCTTGCAGTAGTGTGAGGATCTATACCCCTTGCAGTAGTGTGAGGATCTATACCTCTTGCAGTAGTGTGAGAATATATACCTCTTGCAGTAGTGTGAGGATCTATACCTCTTGCAGTAGTGTGAGAATATATACCTCTTGCACTAGTGTGAGGATCTATACCTCTTGCAGTAGTGTGAGGACCTATACCTCTTGCAGTAGTGTGAGGACCTATACCTCTTGCAGTAGTGTAAGGATCTATACCTCTTGCAGTAGTGTGAGAATCTATACCTCTTGCAGTAGTGTGAGGATCTATACCTATATCTCTTGCAGTAGTGTGAGAATCTATACCCCTTGCAGTAGTGTGAGGATCTATACCTCTTGCAGTAGTGTGAGAATATATACCTCTTGCAGTAGTGTGAGGATCTATACCTCTTGCAGTAGTGTGAGAATATATACCTCTTGCACTAGTGTGAGGATCTATACCTCTTGCAGTAGTGTGAGGACCTATACCTCTTGCAGTAGTGTGAGGACCTATACCTCTTGCAGTAGTGTAAGGATCTATACCTCTTGCAGTAGTGTGAGAATCTATACCTCTTGCAGTAGTGTGAGGATCTATACCTCTTGCAGTAGTGTGAGGATCTATACCTCTTGCAGTAGTGTGAGGATCTATACCTCTTGCAGTAGTGTGAGAATATATACCTCTTGCAGTAGTGTGAGGATCTATACCTCTTGCAGTAGTGTGAGAATATATACCTCTTGCACTAGTGTGAGGATCTATACCTCTTGCAGTAGTGTGAGGACCTATACCTCTTGCAGTAGTGTGAGGACCTATACCTCTTGCAGTAGTGTAAGGATCTATACCTCTTGCAGTAGTGTGAGAATCTATACCTCTTGCAGTAGTGTGAGGATCTATACCTCTTGCAGTAGTGTGAGGATCTATACCTCTTGCAGTAGTGTGAGGACCTATACCTCTTGCAGTAGTGTGAGAATCTATACCTCTTGCAGTAGTGTGAGAATCTATACCTCTTGCAGTAGTGTGAGAATCTATACCTCTTGCAGTAGTGTGAGAATCTATACCTCTTGCAGTTGTGTGAGGATCTATACCTCATGCAGTAGTATGGTGCTCATTTCTTCTCGGCAGTGAAGAGATTAATGCAACGCCGAGCCCTTGTCATCCAAAGTACATGAATACAAAGTGGTTCTAGCAAGAGGCATAGATCCTCACGAGCCCCCGCAACTGCGGGGGCTCATGATGATCTACGTCTCTTGTAGGTGGTGTGAGTTTCAGATTTCTTCGACGGTGAACGGATATTAAGGAGATCGAGAGACTGGTACACCATGAAATTTAATTACCCTGGCATTCCTTGGCGGAGATGGCGGCGCTGTCGTTCGTCATGGCTTCGTGCGGACACATTATGCACACAGTCTGACCCTCGTCCGGCTGGTAACTGCCCAGGGGACACGGGTAGCAAGGGTTCAATCCGCTCCTCGATACATGCCCGGGCGGGCAGCGCTCTGATGTGGACACAACAAAGTTATGTTAGATCGATTAATATATATACATTATATCATATTGAGCAACAGTTTGCTTGATATAGTGCGGATACAGGCAGGTGTGATTACGAGACCCGAAACAAAATGTCCGAGTCGTAAGACGAGGACATTTTGATCGGGTCAAGTAATCACATCTGTTTATCGGCACTTTATCAAGCAAAATTTTGCTCTATATAATGTATGTACCCAATCCAAAACAAAACATTTCTAGAGTCCTTGGCCTTCCGATTACCGCCATTGGTGCTGAAGTGGTCAATTTCACTATATCTAGACATAAAACTTTTCAGCTTGACACTACTAACTGAAATGTACTCAGCGCAAATCCACCCAGGCGTACATCTACCCAGTGCAAATGTGTTCCTCTGATTTTCCATTTATTTTTTAGAACTAAATAAACTCAGCGTGATTCCACCCAGCATAAATCGACAAAGCACACATTTACACTGGGTATATTTACGCCCAGGTTCATTTAGGCTGTGTAGACTTTCGCTGTATAGTTCCCGTTTTTCAAATTTGCGCTAAAACATAGCGAAATTTACCCCTTCAGCGCCATTGATAGTGGCACTTTGTGCACTACACGTACAAGAAAAATCACGTCACAACAAAACTCTTTAACGTCACAATCTATGGCCCGCATAGTCCGGAGTTTACGTCAGACTTTTCTAAAATGTTGCAAAAGAGGTGACATGACGTAAAGTTTACATGCACATAGGCTGAAGGGAACTTTTCCGTCCAACACCAACCAGCAACTGTGACACTGCTGAACATGTTTCATCGCGCAAATTCCCTCTCGCACGCCTCCGATGTTGGAGAAAACAGGCGGATATGCTGCCTTAGGTGCGACCACAGACATTAATAACTATGTCTACTTATGAACCTGGGGGTGATACTTCCGATGTGTGTCTCTGTCCTAATGTTGACATGTTGTGTGCCACGTAGTGGACTGTCGACTGACTCAGCGCGGAGATTCATTTGACCGTGTAGACATCAGTGATTTCTATAATCATGCGTGTTGTTCAGTAGTCTACTTTTATCATAACACGGATCCGGACGGAAAATGCCAGCAGGTTTGTTTATTTAGTCTTTTACTAAGGTTGTCACTATCACTAGCAGACATCAGTGTCATAAATCTCAATAGTATGGCGATTCGATTCGTGTGTTCGCTGCTGTCTATTCTCCGTTTATGTGTGTATATGGGAAAGAAATTTTGAGCGTGCGTACATACTAAGAAGTATTTTATTACTAGTGAGCATAATGACCTTGCTAATGTGACAGTATGCACATATTTAGCGTTTTAGCATTGCGGACAGAGGCAAGCATCAAGATTGAGTCTTCAGGTCTGCAAGGGATTGTGGGAAGGAAAATATATAGAGCAAGTTCATGAATATTAATTTGCTTGCTATACAATATATCAGTATATGTGTCAAACAAGGGGACATTTTATGGAGTGGGTCTATATATATATGCAAACGCTAACTGCAAGAGACATAAATCCTCATTAGCCTGAGGATTTAGGTCTCCTATTAGTCCTATGATCTTCATGTCAAATTTTCACTATTTACATCTGTGTTCTTCACGCGAATGTCCGTCAGTGTGCGGTCGTTTCAGACGCGCAATTTGCGATCACTGGCAGCGAAAGACGCAACACGAGAAACAAGTGTAATATTTCACCGTAAAATTGTACATTGGTACATCTCATACCTCTACACTGGTTTTCAGTTCTAGCACCCCTTCTGATCGTAGTGGACCCGTCTGGACATGAGAAGCAGGAGGTCTGGGCGTACTGTGGTTGGTAGAACCCCTCCTCGCACGTCTCACACCGCTCTAGACCAGTGGGGGACACGCTGCCAGGCAAACACTGGGCTGCAACAGTCAATTTACAAAGTGTGTTTAGAGACACTACGACTCAAACAGCGAATACAAAAGTAAAAGATGGCGTTGTAAACTTACATGACGTGTTTTGGGTTTTTTTTCGTTAAGACTGCATACTTCTTTCTTTAAGACTGTAAAGAGTCTTCGGGCCCACGACGGCTGCAGTGGATCCAAGCACTGACGTGCGCGGGCCCACTGCGGCCGTCGTGGGCCCGAGGTCCTTTGCTTACTGGTAGCAGTCATGGGCTGGTCTGTGATTTTTGCACACAATCAAAACTTTTCAGAGTTTGTTATGGACGGGGCAAAACCTTTGAAAATTAACTACCGTAAAATGTGCTTGGTCACTTTGTCCAAACTGTAATATCAATGACTCACCGCGGCAATCCAAGTCGCTGCGCGCATGTTCACCGGAAGTGGAAGTCTTGTCGGGACAGACGAGACAGGCCACCTGACCCTCCCGGGGCTGGTACGTACCAACGGGACAACTCAGGCATGCCCTCTCCACCACGTTGTAAAACATACCCAAGGGGCAGTTCACTGAGGAGATAAAAATAATATGTGCCGGTTTTTAATTTTGGACTTTACGGTTTTAACCCCTTCACGGAAAGCTTGAATATCGCCCAACTGCAAGAAGCATAGAACCTCATGGGCCCCCACACTTGCGGGGGCTCATGAGGGTCTATGCCTCTTGCTGATGCCACTTTGTATGCATGTTTTTTGGAGGGCTGGGACTCTTTGGCTTTCTTTCAGAAACGCAGACTGCGTCCACTGGCAGTGAATGGGTTAAAGTCGTATGATCAGAATGACAGATATATATATATATATATATATATATATATATATATATATATATATATATATATATATATATATATATTCTCCAGCGGATTGCGGGGCGCCTGGGGGTAGTCCCTACTGCTTTATGTAGTAGGTGTAAGACAGAAACATCAAGCTCTGCTCCAAGATCAAACTGATGCGCTCCTTAGTCATCTCAGTGTTCTTGTATGCCTGTGAGTCATGGACTCTCACAGCAGACCTTTGAAAGGAGGATACAAGCCACTGAAATTATATGTTTTCGAAGGCTGCTTAGCATTTCATACAGAGATCACATCACGAACGAGGAAGTGTGAAGCAGAATCAGGCAAGCCATCGGGCCCTATGAAGACCTATTAGCCTTTATGAAAAAAACGCAAACTGAAGTGGTATGGGCATGTCACGCGTTCAGCAGAGCTTGCCAAACCAATCCTGCAAGGCACTGTGCAAGGAGGACGAAGGAGAGGAAGACAGAGGAAAAGATGGGAGGACGAAATCTCAGAGTGGACAGGACTGAGGCTGACGATACGCTATGAATGGCAGAGAACAGAGAGGAATGGAGGGAGCTGGTTGCCAAGTCATCAGTGGTGCTCCAACGGTCGGCACGACTACGGGATATAGATAGTTCAGTGGAAGGCTCAAAATGATAGGTCTGTCATTCCTTCTCTCTCCCAATACCCTCTCTTTCTAGATCTAGTAAGCGATACAGTCATAAAAAGGGCAGTTGATCTCCTGATGAAACAATGCAAGCTTAGCAGCCTGGAATACCATGCCCTGGCATTAGCACAGCCGAGCATTCTCAGAATTGAAATGAAAAATTACGTCCCTTGGAACTAATCTGATTGAGTGCATTTTGGGCTTTGGGCGACGCCATTGTTTAAAAGTAAAGAATATATATATATATATATATATATATATATATATATATATATATATATATATATATATATATATATATATATATATATATATATATATATATATATATATATATATATATATATATATATATATATATATATATAGTATGTCGGTCTGTGATTTTGAATCGCAAGGGGTATCTCAGGTACTACTTTGTAAAACATTCCTGACGGGCACTGACAGTTGTTTCATTACTTCTTCACTGCCATTGAACGCAGACTGTCTTTTGGAATTTAATTCAACGTCAAAGATCCCCGGGCGTCCAAGTATCATGGATACAAAGTAATTTCAGCAAGAGGCATAGATCCTCATGAGCCCCGCATCTGCGGGTTCTCATGAGGGTCTATACCGCTTGCAGTAAGATAATGTTCACTGTTCCTTAATAATGAAGGAGTTACTCAGATTGCGTGCCCTAAACCAAAAGATTCAAAGATTCTGGATTGATGTAAGCACAATGCAGGCATTACAACGAACTCCAAGGACGGAGAATAATGCTACACAATGAATCACAAGCTTCAAAGATTCCAGACTGGTATAATTACAATGTAAGTTGCTGGGAAGAGATGGGGTGGTTTAAAGTAGTGTATAATTGTGCGTGTGTCTGAGAGAGACGGTGTGCTGTTGTGCATGCACAGTGAGTCCATTGTTTTCCTGGAGAACAGCGCTATACAACAACTATTTATTATTATTATTATTATTATTATTATTATTATTATTATTACTATTATTATTATTATTATTAGACCGGGGAAGGGGAATAACTCTACAACGGCAATCTCCAAAGGAGAATAACTCACCACATGTGTTGTTTATCAGTACTGTCCCTTCTCCACAGCTGAAAGTATGGCGACGCACGTCAAAGTCCATGTCCGAGAAACGCAGCCAGCGCCCGCCCACGTACAGGTCAAACTGACCCTCCTTAGCCTGGGTCTGCAGCGCCTTCAGGAGGCGCTTCATAGACTGGGACAACTCTTCCTGTCGCTGCATAGCCTCCCCTTCTCCACCTGTTGTGTTCACTGTACCTGCGATGTAGCAGAATAATGTAAAAAAGATAAAGAAATAAAATAATAATAATAATAATATAATGAGGAGGAGGATAAGACTAATACTAATTATTATTATTATTATATTTATAAAGCGCAAACTCCCTGCAGTGCACACTCTAAGCGCTGTACAATGCAAAGCAAAGTTAAAAAATAAACACAAATAAATAGACAGCAACACAAAATACATTTGTTAAAATACGAATTCAAAACTTAACATCACATAAACGCACCCAAAGCACAAACAACCATCGCAACAAGGACTGGCACAGGGTCATCAAGATGTTATTGTGAAACAGAAAAGAGACTGGAATTTGGTAAGACAGAGTAGTGTGATTGGAAAATATGTGTTTTAAGCTGACTTTTGAAAGAAATTACTGTGGGGGCACCACTACGAATGTGCTTCGGAAGTGAAGTCCAAATGACTGGGGTCTGAAACAAAAGGACCTTTGACCAAAGGACTTTGTATTTATTTTCAGTACTTTCAAAAGTTTTTCACTGGTAGAACATAAGGTATTACTACGACTAATAATAATGATAATAATAATAATACGCAAACTCCCTGAATGCAGGCTCTAAGCGCTGTACAATGTGACTAGATTTAGCATTCAGGTCAGTCTTGTTATATTTCTCTAAGTAAATAGTTGTAACTAATTCTGCCCTGACACACGACAAAGACGTGGATGGAATATGACCTATGTAGTTTAGTGGTGGATACCGAATAGCTGGTCGACTTTATTTTGTGGAAACTATCCTTCAGCTAGAATAGTCGATCTGTCTTCTGAACGGTAAATGTAATGTAGCCTTTAAAAGGCAGCTCATAAAATGTAAATTTCAGCATCAGCACTCAATGTGTTTATCCCCTAACTGCAAGGCGACCGCTAGCCAGCTGCAAGTGACGAATCCTCATCAACCCCCGCAGTCGCGGGGATTCATGAGAGTATGTCTCTTCTTAATCATGTTCTTTATGCCAATTGTGGTCAAATAATTAATGTGTTCTTCATGCGAATGTTGGTCAGTGTGTTAGTGGTTTCGGACGAGAAATTCGTGATCACTGGCAACGAAGGGGTTAACAATTAAAAAAACACATAAAAGACTTAATACCACACGCTCACGTATTTTTCTCTTTACCTTCAAGCATGAAATCGAACTTCAGCGAAGCGTAACGTGTTCTCCGGCCTTCGTACCCCGCGCTCCGCCGTCGTCGTCTCAGTCCAGCCACCAGGTCAATCTTGTTGAAGTCTGCTACGATTGTCAACAGAAAGACAGGCTTGATATGTTACAGATATTTTTCCCGGCCGATGCCTGGTTCACTTTTTAGATCTGTGAGCTGGTCTGTGATTTTGGACCTTACGGCTTCTAGCTATAAGGTCCAAAATCAAAGACGAGCACACACTTTGTATTGCTTGTAAGGGCCTAACTGTCCCTGTCGATTTTGTGATAACGTTAGTTCAGTTTGGATTTCTTTCCAAGGAAATACCCAACAAAGAAATAAGGAACGCTCACGACGTAAAAACAACAGAACGGATAATGTCTAGAGTTCACTTTGTTTATAAACATCCAAGGTCCAAAATCAAATACCCGAAAAAATAATTCTTACCGTCACGCTCTTCGCATGAAGTCTGGATCTCGGCGATATCGCAGACCACGTTGTCCTCGCACAGCGTGGATACCTGCATGTGGACATGAAAACAAGCTTTTCATGTGTATTTGCTTTTTCAGATGAAGATTAATCTATTTACTGCTGGAGCAGATCACAATACACCAAAACCAAAATGCATGAGTCATATATCCTCATGAGTCCCCGCAGTCGCGGGGACTCATGAGGATCTATGCCTCTTGCAATCATACAATTATGCCAGAACATTAACGTATAATCGTACTTTCAGTCTACTGTGGTTTCAGAGATTTTATTAAATTTTGTTGCCTGTGAAAGTAAAGAAGCTGGTGCTGATTGTTGTATTTTATTTATTTTATTTTATTTATTATTTATTTATTTATTTATTTATTTATGTACTTATTTATTTATTTTTTATTTATTTATTTACTTTCATTATTGGGGAGTCTCATGAAATAAAACGCAACAAATTTAAGAATGTGGATGTTAACATGCTGGATTTTAAATTACAAAACTGACCTTGTCGTTGACCTTGGCCTCAATATTTTGTTCCACGCGGTTGAGGAACTTGTGTTCTGCGCATGACAGGTCGCCGCTTAATGTAATCGAGGCTGGCTGCAGCACCTCATTGGAGATGGACTGGGCTAAAATAAAATAATTTGATACACCGCAATAAATAGGAATAAAACAAAGGACTGATTTCAATCGATTAAGAAATTGCGCCGGAAACTCAATTTGATCAGTGGGGAGTATTTTGAGATCTGCACCAGAGAGCAGAAGTCACCACATGTCTGTACCTATACACCGAATTTGTTTTTTTCTGCGGCGAGAGATTTGCGTGAATGTTATTATACAAGTAAGTCTGCACGAGGTGGGTTTTGAAACAGCGGTATAATGACATTACGCGGTGTAACTGGTGGGTTTTGAGCCTTTGTAAAACGCGTTACAATTGCCACGGTCTGAGGCAAATATATACATTATCACGAACCTACATACTAAAGGACCATGAGGATATTACCTCCTGCACTTCTGTGTTGTTCGCATCTCCCGGCAGTAAAATTAGCAAAACGGTAAACATTTCTAAATGTGACCACTACACAGGTCCATCTGTTCGGTACAAGCATGGTGCCAGGATGGTTGGTCGTTTCTATCAGGCCAGACACAGATCGACCGAGATAGTTCAAGAGTGGTGCCAAAATAGCTTGGCGCCTGAGGCGCCAAGCTGTTCTGGCACCACCCTTGAACTATCAAGGTCTAACCATCTCGTGCAGTAGTGTGTCATGCCTGAATGGGTGGAAGGATCACATCAAATGAATGCCGTTCAACTCACAAGCACAGTCAGGAAAGGGCATCTGATCGGCGGGCGTCCACACGTTGTCGTACGCACAGAAGTACTCCGGGGGCGGGGGCTTGATGAAGGCGTGGCCGGGCTTGCACGTAAGCACGCAGTGCACGCCCTCCTCGCTCTCACGGCACGTGCGCTCCCCGTTAGCTGGTGGGTCGGGGTACTGACAAGGATGTTCTGAAATTGTAAATACCTCATTTTGACAAATTATTCACGTACAAATAAGGAAGAACCATGCAAATACCACGTAAATAATAATAATAATAATAATATAATAACAATAATAATACAAAATAATAATAACAATAATAACAATAATTTACAATACTAATACTTCTAATAATAATAATAAACAAAAACTGGGTGAGGCTCATGAGGTACCGCAGCAGTAGCATCAGCTAAAAGAAGCAGTAACTCAGTTAACCCCCTCAATGTCGAGAGAAAATTAACACAATCCAACTTAATAGATATATACGCTCATGAGTGTTTGCAGTTGCGGGGGGGGGCTAATGAGGACCAGTGCCTCTTGCTGACATCACTTTGTATCTATGGTCCTTGAACGGTGGGACATCTGTGGGGTTGAATTAACGAAGATCTCAAACAAAACCTGCGCCCACTGACAGACTGAGAAGGGCTTAGGTTATTTTTATTACGCTCATGGGAAATATTTTTGTTTCCATGGTATTTACCATGGAAACAAAAGTATTTGCCATGAGCCTAAACAAAATTAATGAAACTGAAATTTTAACCCATTTAGCCCCAAGACCCTACCGCAGGAGATGCCGATCGACCGTGATAATTCAAGGGTAGTGCCAGATTACCTTGGCGCCTGAAGGCGCTAAGGTAATCTGGCACTACTCTTGAATTATTACGGTCCATCCATCTCCTGAAACTGGTACATAGTTGTCAGGTGACAACTCCAAAATTTGGGAAATGGGGCCATGGGTTATGAGGGTTACGAAAAATACGCCAGTACAAATGTATACGCCATCGTACATCATGACGGTGAAATATGCCCTACTTCTGGTTTCTAAAGAAAGCGTTCAACAAGTAAAACGATTGTTTTAAAAATATATTATTCACGTGAAATATTAATGTCGATGGTACAAGTGACGTTGTTCCGGTTCCTGTCAAAGGCCGTGTAGGTGACCTTGGTGTGCCCCTGGGGGAAGAGCCCCGGGCTGTGAGAGGCCTCCACCTCCACCGCCTGCCTCGAGTTGTCGCTAAAAATAGGCTCCACCCATGTCACGTTGGCATGGTCACCAGAGGAGACGACCGGGTCGGGGGAGAAACACTTGTCCACTCTGGGTGGTGTCACGTCTGCAAACCATTTTTTTTTTTTCAGAGCCTGCCGTATATAAACCGCGCAGTATGCGAGTATGGCGTTTCCAGTGAAACGCTATACTCGCCTATTACACGGTAAACGACGCTGATATAAACGATAATCTTTCTAAAAAGTCTTTTTTTATGTTACTATTCTTTCTGGAAGATTTCTGCGCGCCTGCCTGACAAAGAGATCTGACGGGATCTCATGAGCCCGTTGGCTGTCGGCAGCGCTAGTTGTTGCGATGATTCCTGCAGGAATCATCGCGTCAACAAGCGATACGGACAGCCAACGGGTTAGTGCCGGACGGATGATTTAGATATATTCAAGCATGATATAATAATATACGTTTTTTTTCACCTGTAGTGAATTAACGGACATTCTCACCGTGATGACTGAAACAAATCGAAATATATATTTCTTAAAGGGTGCGAGGAACATTGTGTTAATACTTTGCATACGAAAATAATTGTTTTACCGACATTCGAGACACGCCTCATACGGATACGCGGCAAAAACCGCAAATCCGCATACGGCACGTCTCATAACTCAAGGATAAAATCGCTGTCCATACCTAAGACGAGAATGTAAAAAGTGCACTTGGCTACATTCTGAGACAGGTCCTCCGCGCGGTACGTTACTATGGTGATGCCAATCGGGAAGCGTGCAGGGGGTACAACTGCCGGATCAGAGGTCAGTACCGGGATGAAACCTGAGTTATCCACCGCGACCGGAACTGCCCACGTCACTTCCGCGGTATCGTTGTCATCATCTGCGTTGACCTCGATGTTTTCTGGGCATTGCATGAACGGCGGTGTCTGATCTGAAAATACAATTTAAATAAAATAAAATAAAATAAAATAAAATAAAATAAAATAAAATAAAATAAATAAAACGGCGGTTACGCTATTATTTGAGGGAGAATAGCCAAATGAAATGAAGATGACACCAATACGTGAATAGTATTTTAATGGTCCTTAGCAAATATTATTGTGTGTAATCCCGCCATTTCCTGTTCACACTCTAATAGAAGATATCCAGAAATCAGACATGCGACAACGCATGTTTGTCCGGACTTTCAATCCACTGTTTTCGTCGAAACACGTGCAATTTTTATCAACTTCTTATTTCCAGAAATAGACTATTGTTGCCGTGCACACCAGTCAATACATGCTGTCCTGTGAAGGCAACAGACAGAAAGGAAGATCAGTTTTCATTGCACCATTTTAAAATCTCGCATTTCAGTCATACAAATGGACTTACTCTCGATTGCCTTTACCCAATGTGCAAAAGGCCATCGGGCCGACATCGGCCGCCGTTCGCCCGCGCACAGCCGTGCGCGGGCGAACGGAAGCCGACGTCGGCCCGATGGCCTTTGCGCATTGGGTATGAATCTTGTCATTTCCATCGAGTCAGATCTGAAGAACGCACAGAACTAGTACCAAGTTCGTAACACCAGAGTAACACACACTGTCACTGTTTACTTACCAACACACTGATTGGGTTCGTCAGAGATTGCCGACCACGTTCCATCGGGCGTGCACTGTTTGGCAGGGGGCCCGCGCAGTTTGTATCCCAGCAGACAAGATAACTGGCACGTGGTTCCAAAGAGCACCTCGGCGGCTGAACACGCTGCAGGCTGAATGGAGCCGTCACGGATTTCCGGCAGTGGTGGACAAGAGATTTCTGACATTGTTAAAAAAAAAATAATAATAATAAAAAAAATAGTTATTCCAAAATTGGATCAAAGGAGGTCAAGAGTTCTGTGGAAGCAAAAGACAACAACTTCATTTTTGGGAAAAGCGAGATTTTCATTGCAATAAAAAGAAAATCTTGCTTTTCACAAATATACTTACTGTCTTTACAGGGATGAAACTTCTATAGGCTGCAAGGAAGTCTAACTAAGCAGTATGCGTGGACCATTTTGCGTTAACTTATATACAGACGCGGCGACTGCCACAAGCGTCCGCATAACAGTCAGTACAGTTCACCCAGATGGCGCACCCCAAACTGAGAATGTATACAAGGCCACTTATCTAAGCAAGAGGCATATATTTTTTTCCCCGTGCTCTTTATTAACATATACAGACGCGCAAAAAAATGCGACTTTCTTATTTTAAAAAATGTTGCATTTCTTTTGCTCGTATGTATACAAGGCCACTTCTCTAAGCAAGAGGCATATATTTTTTCCCGTGCTCTTTATAAACATCTATACAGACGCGCAAAACAAATGCGACTTTTTTAATCATCAGAAACAGTTTAGTGTTTCCGATGATTAAAAAAATGTAGCATTTCTTTTGCTCGTCTGTATGACAGTTGAAAGGGTTATTCCTTTCTTCATTCGTTCTTTGTTCATTCACTCATTCATTCATTCATTCATTCATGCATTCATTCATTCATTCATTTTTTATTTATTTATTTATTCCATCCTTCCTTCCTGTATTTCTTCTTTGTCAATTGCCTTCTGTTTGAAAATGCATACCTCTACACCTTGCGGCGATGCCGGTCCAGAGAGCGATGGCGAGACAGGAGCGTTTGCGTGACCCCAGCAGCTGGTAGCCGGCCTGGCAAGTGAAGCGACAGACTGTCGGATACCGGAAGTCATCAGTCGTGCACACCATGTGGCCGTTCTTGGGCGGCGGCAAGGCAGGACACGTCTTCACTGGCAACAACAACAACAAAAAAAAAAAAACGCGGTCCAGTCAGGCAAAACAGTCACTACTTAGCGAAGAAAAAACGCAGAAGAGAAAGAACAGACTTCGAAATAATACAAACCGAACAGGAAACTAATTTTACGTTAACTTCTTACTTTTTGTTAAAGAAAAGACAAGTACCTATGAGAGACAGAAATAATGGGACCCCATTATTTCTGTCTCTCTTATGTGACCTGCTCGTCACAATAGCTTGTATACGATTTAGTAAACTGTTTTGTCTTGATTACTCAAAAGGACCTTTCTTCTTCTTCGTCATTTCCTAACACGTAAAAAGAATTGTCATGGTTTGTGTTAACCCTTTGCATGTCGGTAGCGCCTTTTGTCCCCATGATTCCTGTAGGAGTCACCGCGACAAAAACCGCCACCGACACGCAAAGGGTTAAATGTCGTAAGGTCCAGATTAGCACCAACAATACATGACGATTTGAAGATGGAATCATACTCACGCACACACTCGGTGTCCTGACCGGACCATGACCCGTCTTCCTGACAGATCCTGAGGCTGGAGCCTCGCAGCTCGTACCCAGGGCGACAGCGCAGACCACAGGCGGCGTTGAAGACATTGTTACACTGGTTGTTCACGAAGTATCCGTTCTTCGGCTCTATCAGCTCCGGGCATCTAAACACTGAAAAACGCAAAGGATCCAAATGCCAGGAATTTTATTTTGATGCTGTCGGTACCACTAAAGACGTTTATACTGCAAATTAACACCGAAGAGTGTAATTGTGTGGTACATTTCTGGGATATAAGCAAGGCAACCGAGAATCTAAACGCTACACTACACTACATACACTACACACACACACACACACACACACACACACACACACACACACACACACACACACACACACACACACACACACGCACGCACACACACACACACACACACACACACGCACGCACAATGTGAATGATACGGACAAAGCGGCAAAACGCCTTCGAGCATCCGACGGCCGTAGTAGCCCCGCGCACAGTCGTGCACGGGCGTACTGAGGCAGTCGTGGTCCCGGGGACCTTTGCTTAATGGGGATTTATTTCTGACGAAATGGTACGGATATATTTCTGATGAAATTTGCATGACGACAGAAAGCTGAATAGTACACATTTTTGACTGATATGTAACTTCCTACACTTTTAGGACCAGTGACAATTCAAAAGCCCTTCTTCTCACACAAGCATGAGAGACAGAAGCCAACATTAAACGTTTCTGACTGTGCAGAGCAAAAACACGTCATTAGTTACACCACACTGCCGTGCGCGGGCCAACTGAGGCCGACGTCTGCCGCAGACTGTTTGCTTACTCTAAACTTACCTGTACACTCGGAAGAGTTAAAGTCCCGGAAGCCACGTTTACATTTACACTCGTGGACGAGGGTCGCCCCTGGTAACGTCTCCTGGTTCTCATCAGGGCACGGAGTACACACTGAGACGTCCCCAGAGCCTGTGTGATTCTTGTACGTTCCCGCTGGGCACGCTGTAAGTGACATATTTAAAATGGTGAAACGTATCTTCTGTTTCTAAAGTAACAAAGTAACTTATGTTGAGGTAAAAAAAAAAAAAGAAGACAATGTAAATAAAGTTAAAATGTGTAGGGCTTAATTAATGTCTATTATCCGTCATGATGGTGATTTCGGGAGGCGGAGCACAGAAAAAGGGTTTGAACAAATTTGGAGCCCAGCTGAGTTCGAAACTATCGGACGAGAGTCCAACGCTCTACCACTTGAGCTATCAAGCTCCCTGATGCAATGGACGAGGTAAATGATTAACTAGCTTTTGTTTAATACATTACAATAACGACACAAAATATTGAATCGTTCGAGACGTGCCGCATCTGGATACGCGGCTTATAGCCACGTATCCAGATGCAACACGTCTCGAATAAAAATTATGTTACAATTATGTTTGGAGTATCGAGGCTTAGTACCGCTTGTCATACAGCTCTGTGATTGCAAGAACTTACGTTTACAGCCGTCTTTTCCGAGGCCGTTACCATAGTAGCCAGGTTTGCAAAGACACTCGTATTTGCCAGTGTGTGTGCCGCACGTGCAAGAGGCGTTGCTATGACAACAGAACCCACTGTTTACACACAGTGTGCTGCATCTCTTTTCTGGTTGTGGCATAAACGTCCCTGAGTGCAAATCTGAAAAAGTCAATGACTGAAAATAGTAGTCCTACAAGCCCTTATGGAGACAGATCGACCATGATGTTTGAAGGGTGGTGCCAATATAGCATGGTGCCTCCAGGCGCCAAGCTATTCTGGTATCACCATTTTAAACACTTTTGCCTATCATTATTGTAAGAAAAAAACAAAAAACGTTTATAAAGAAGATATTACAAAGTAGTAACCCTTTGTTCTATAGGAGCATGTCTCTTTGACAACAATGGTTAAGGCATAGACCTCTCCTATTGTAAGCATCTAGGCACTTGACAGCAAGTCCATTTTCTGAAAACGAGATTTTTTTAAAATTGTATTTCAATGAAAATCTCGCTTTAAAAAAGTCAATTCATTGTCTTTTCCCAACACAAGGCAGTGCTGGTCCTGTGATGTAAACGATTTAAATAATTGAACACTTATTAGCAGAGTTTATCTTTCCCTGCAAGTGGACGCAAATCTGTGTTGACTCCAAGTCGTTCACGGAACTTGGATAAAAAGACAAAGTGGTTTCTGCAAGAGGCATAGATCCTCATGAGCCCCCGCAACTGCGGGGGCTCATGAGGATCTATGCCTCTTGCAGTTGCTGAAATCTATGACAAGTCAACGCGAAAAGCTCCAGTAGTCCATAAGCAATGGATACAGAGCGGTTTCAGCAAGAGGCATAGATCCTCATAAGCCCCCGCACTTGCAGGTGATCATAATGATCTATACCTCTTGCAGTAGTGTAGTCTTCATTATTTCCTGGCAGTCAAGGGCTGAAATACCTGAATGAAGGGCTCGGCGAGCCAGCGCCTCGAATTCCTCAAAGCTTTCCAAGACGTAACAGGTCTCGTTGCGAGGCTCGCTAGCCATCTCCCAAAGCTCACGCACGTTGCCGTTGCGAATGCCGAAGGTGAAGATTTTGACCCCTTGAGCCTTCAGGCGCCGCGCCTCTGGCCGTGGATCCCCGCCGTTGGAGAAGCCGTCAGTTATGAGGAATATGGCTTTTTCGGCCTCGGGTCTGGTCGACTCGAGAACTTTCTAGTGAGAGAAAGATACAAAATTGAAGATCTTGAGGCTCTTGAGAAAAAAAAATTATACGGCGTTTGTAACTGGTATACCATGTTCGAAGTTAGTGCCCTTTCTAATCGTGTGGGTTTTTTTTTTTTTTTTAATTTTGTTGGGATTTTCTTGGTGTTTGATCGATTGCAAGCATACGAATGTGATCTGGTGTGATTTTTTTTTCGCCGCGTGGTTTACAGCTGTGAGGTTCAAAATCATAGGACGGTGGTTAAACTGTGTGATATAGTTTGGTATAGAGATAAATTAAAGACAAGAGATGAGAGAAGATTTTATTAAATAAGACAGAACAAACTGAACACCGACATTTAAATCCCTTTAAAATAAATACATTGGTCTTTCTAAACAAAATTCAACATATTGCAAGGATGTGTGATCTCGCCTGTCCTTTACATCCTATTCACAAATGACTGTACCAGCTCCAATGACAGGACTCACTATGTCAAATTTGCAGACGACACTGCAGTTGTAGATCTGTCAAACTCAGATGCTGACTACTTCGCAGAAGTGGGTCAGTTTGTTTCATGGTGTTGAACGTAGGCAAGACTGAGGAGATGGCTGTCGACTTTCGGAAGCCTGGCAGTGGGCCAACTTCCGGGAGCCCACTCCCACCTCCTCAGTCCCTGGTGATTGACGGCACTTTTGTCACACGCACAGATGTTTACAAATACTTAGGGACCTTGATTGATTCACGGCTATCCTTCACCGACAACACAGACCTCATCTTTAAGAAAGCCCAAGGAGGCTGTATATGCTGCGCAAACTCCGCTCCTTTGATGTGAGCCCCAAAATCCTCAGGCAGTTCTACCTCTGCTTTATAGAAAGCCTTCTTACATTCTTCTTTGTCTCATGGTTCGGCTCCAAGGGCGAGAAGAACTTTAGGAAGCTGAATAAGATAATCAGGCTTAGCGAGAAAATCGTTGGGGGCAGCTTGGAGAGCCTTGACGGCCTCTACAGAATGATACGCAAGGGCCTGAGGTTGGCAGCTGACACTTCCCACTGCCTTTCTAAGCACCTTCAAAAGCTCCCGTCTGGCCGTAGGTTCAAGGCTCCTCTTGTTAAAACCAAACGCTACAAGGGCAGCTTTGTACCCTCGGCCATCCGTCTCCTAAATGAAGAGTGTGTTAACTAGCGTATCTCTCTCTCTCTCTCTCTCTCTCTCTCCTTGTTGACGCCGTCGAGGAACTCGCACCTCAGATGTCGCAGTGGCATCTTGCAAGTGACAGACTCACTCCTATACCATTAACACTGTGGTCATGTAGTGTGGTTGTTTTTGTTGTTGTTGTTGTTGTTGTTGTTGTTTTCCATTCCACCATTGTTATAATGTGGCTAAAACCGTACGCGCGCATGTGATCCCAACGAAAGAAAATTTGTCGGCTAGACTGACACAATAAAGTTTTTGAATTTGAATTTGAATTTGAACATAAGTGGTCTAATATGACAAGCATAATAAACACACATGATCACGAGGCGTAAAAGGTCATCATGCCTGGCCCGCGTTTGTCGCCGTTAGCCCGCGAGCACAAGTGAGCGGGCCAACAGCAGCCAACTTCGGCCAGATCACCACGCTTTATTATCCACACACAAATTGAACTGACCTGGGCCTCCAAAAACGCCCCGAGCGTGTAGGTGCCTCCCCCCACATACTTGATCCTGGGTATCTCCTCCACCATCAGCGAGCACTTGTGGTTGTAAGTGTGCGGTCTGGTCAGGTGGTCTATTTGACGCACAACCTGCCCGTGATTAGCAAAGATTCTAATCGGCCCCTGCCGCTTGCAGGAGTAGTCCCCAGGTAGACCCGGGCCACTTGGGGAGTACGCAACAAAGTACACTTCTATTCGAATTAGATGATAATAATAATAATAATAATAATAATAATAATAATAATAATAATAATAATAATAATAATAATAATAATAATAATAATATCGCGCTGAATCCCCAGGCGTGGGCTCTAAGCGCGTTACAACAAAAAAAAAAATGTATGTATGCAGAATCTCACAACCTTTAAACAAATTTAATCTACGGACACACATCTAACTGAAACACACACAACAAAACCATTCCCAAGTTAAACACATTTTGATGATGCTGATGCGCCACCACGATGGTGCTACACGGTCAACAAAGGGAAAACCTAAGATCAAGGCCACCACAATGGTGCTAAACGGTAGGGAAAAGGAGGACCTAAGATCAAAGCCACCATGATGCTCAGATAGACTCACTCGGGGAATACGCCACATGTACACTTCTATTCAAATGAGATGTTTAGCAGCAGCTCATTTAAATAGAGAAGTGTACTTAGTTGTGGCGTACTCCCCGCAAACACTGTGGGATACTACACCGGCGTAGCACAATATGTCAACACGATATTCATTAACAGAAATGCCTAGTTTACTGCAGGTTATTATCAGGAAATGTACACAATGCACAGGATTACATGTTACAAAAATCGGGATGTTTCTTCATGCAGCAACATTGTTTTAACTTTTTTTTTAATGCACAAACCAAAATAACATTTTTTTTAATAAACAGAACCAAAAATGACTCACGTAGATCTGGTCGCAATGCACCGCACAAGTAACCCAATTTTACCTCAGAGGCACAATGAAGTTTTTTGCTTACCCTTTTAGCCCCAAGGCCCTATTTGTCAAATTTTGGAGGAGTTGTCTAACGACTATGTACCAGTTGCACGAGATGGCTTGACCATGACAATTCAAGGGTAGTGCCAGATTAGCTTGGCGCCTAATCTGGCACTACCCTTGAATTATCATGGTCAAGCCATCTCGTGCTGTAGGGATCCGGGGCTAAAAGGTTAATGGCAACCCGAGGTTAATGTCGTCACCTTCGTCACGAGCATAATCATTATATTGTATCTCGTTACATCACCGACATCACATCAAACCATTGTCCTTACCTTTTCCCGCGAGGAGAATGTGATGACTGCGACACGCGTTGTGTTGAGGTCCACCGTGAAGTCAGCTAACAATTTGCGCACAAACTTGATTTCCTCCTGAAAATCGGCACTACCTACGCTGGCTGAGCTATCCACCAAGAACACCAGGTCCACCTGAACACAGATTAATTTTGAGTGTATGTAGTGACCTCAGCATATATATATATATACTTTACTTTTAACAAAGGCGTCGCCCAAGCCAAAAAGTGCACTCAATCAGAGTAGCTCCAAGGGACATAATTTTTCAATAAATTCTGAGAATGCTGTGCTAATGCCATGGAAATCCAGGCTGGTAAGCTTGCATTGTGTCATCAGGACATCAGCTGTCCTTTTGTGACTGCATCGCTTATTAGATCTTTTGAGCCTTCCACTGAACACCTACTACATAAGGTAATAGGGACTACCCCCAGGCGCCCCGCCGGAGAATGTCCAGTGTTCCCCCCCGAGGGGGGATGCTAGAAAATATTCCCAAACAGATTTTGGACCTGCTGAGTAGATTTAAAGTTTTTGCCGCCTACGACCGGTTTCGACCCAAGGTGGGTCTCATCAGGTAGGCATACGGCGTAACCTGAAATTGCAAACACAACGCATGTACCAGATGCCGCCTCCAGAATTTGACTGGTAGCAACCACTAGTCCAGCGTGGATTGCATCCCTAAAGCTTTATGTGGTGTTGCAGTGGAAGAAGACTGACTAATTTTGAAAGGGCAACACCTAGGCAATTTTGTGGTACAATTATTCTTTACTTTTAACAAAGGCGTCGCCCAAGCCAAAAAATGCACTCAATCAGAGTAGCTCCAAGGGACATAATTTTTCAATAAATTCTGAGAATGCTGTGCTAATGCCATGGAAATCCAGGCTGGTAAGCTTGCATTGTGTCATCAGGACATCAGCTGTCCTTTTGTGACTGCATCGCTTATTAGATCTTTTGAGCCTTCCACTGAACACCTACTACATAAAGTAATAGGGACTACCCCCAGGTGCCCCGCCACCCGCTGGAGAATATCCAGTGTTCCCCCCCGAGGCGGCATCTGGTACATGCGTTGTTTGGAGGCGGCATCTGGTACATGCGTTGTGTTTGCAATTTCAGGTTACGCCGTATGCCTACCTGATGAGACCCACCTTGGGTCGAAACCGGTCGTAGGCGGCAAAAACTTTAAATCTACTCAGCAGGTCCAAAATCTGTTTGGGAATATTTTCTAGCATCTCCCCTCGGGGGGGAACACTGGATATTCTCCAGCGGGTGGCGGGGCGCCTGGGGGTAGTCCCTATTACTTTATGTAGTAGGTGTTCAGTGGAAGGCTCAAAAGATCTAATAAGCGATGCAGTCACAAAAGGACAGCTGATGTCCTGATGACACAATGCAAGCTTACCAGCCTGGATTTCCATGGCATTAGCACAGCATTCTCAGAATTTATTGAAAAATTATATATATATATATATATATATATATATATATATATATATATATATATATATATATATATATATATATATATATATATATATATATATATATATATATATATATATATATATATATATATATATATATATATATATATATATATATATATATATTAAATACCAAGAAACCAGAATTCGCATATTATTATTTATTTATTTATTTATTTATTTTTCCACTCAACTTACCTGTTTGTTCTCCGTGGAACGTAGCTGTTGCACGTGCCTTTTCAAGATGGCGCCCAAGGTCTCAACTTTGGCCTTGAAAGACTGCTCCACGACTGGCCGGAATAGGGAATTGTAATAGCCACTGTACACTGGCAGTTTGAGACTATCGCCGTGAGTCACTAGCATGACCAGTATCACTGTTAGCAAGGTTCTCCAGTTGTGACCAGGCCGAACTGGCCGTAGAAGGGGCCCCGTTATTTGTGAATTCATTGTCATTGTCTGTAACAGGCTGTTCCGTCTAGTCTTCGGTAAAATACCGACGACACTGTCAGTACTCCACTATAATGGTAGCACGTTTGAGTTTCTGTGAAATGGCATCCTAGTCTTTGAGATTCCTCGAAAAAATGATGTGATTCTGATGAACACAAAGAGGAATTATTGCTTTGTCACTCTTCACTGCTGGAGGAGGCACTGTGCGTTCTTTAACTCATTCAGCCCGACGCACGTATTTCACAAATTTTGGAGGCGTCATCTAACGACTATGCACCTTATGCAGGAGATGGATCGACCATGATATTCAAGGGTAGTGCCAGATTAGCTTGGCGCCGACAGGCGCCAAGCTAATCTGGCACCACCTTTGAATTATCATGTTCGACCGATATCCTGCTGTAGTACGTCAGGGCTGAATGTGTTAAATCATTTCAAGTCAACGTCAAAAATCCCTTGCCGTCACAGAAACACAGACACAACGTGGTTTTAACAAGGCATAGAGCTGCCTGAGCCCCCGCAACTGTGGGGACTCATGAGGATCTATGTCTCTTGCAGTTGGGTCAGTGGCCTATATTTAATTTTTCTCAAAGTCAAAGGAGAAAAGGTAAAAGGTCACAGCTAGTCCCACGAAGAAAAGGAAAATAAGCTGTTGGATATGTAATATTGTAATACAAGCGTGAGATATCTATCCAATAATAAATCAACTTCAGTGGAGCTCTCTGGTTGAAGCCGTATGTGCTACCCTCGGGCACGAAGAGGATTAAGTAAGTAAATAACGTAAACTTTCGCTGATCAACGGCAAGAACCTATATAATAAATAATAATAAGCTAAAAGTAAAACTAAAAGAAATTGGTGTTTTCATTTTATCAACAACAAAAAAAAAACTTCTGGAAGTTATCATCAGTATCAAAATTATTTATGTGACATCATACTCTTATCCGCCCAATTAGCACCTAATTACATGCGGCGTCACTGTGCCTGATGATATAGAACTGGAATCTGGTTCCAGCTGCTAGGTGTTCATGAGTGTTTCACTTCCACAGTCACGGGAGTGAATATCATGTTTTCATTTTAGTCCGGTTCAGTTCAGTTCCGTTTGGTTACGATCGGATCTCTGCTCTTGAAAAGGCCCATACGCGCTTCATCACACTCATCTGAGAAGTCTTCCCAGACTTCCTTTCGAGATCGTTTCAAGATACTGGTCTGGTTTACTATGCATCTCACTTCTGATCAGCCCAACGTTCACTCTCTATTTTCACACGTCTTCTAAACAGGCAATCAATTAACCCGCTCAGTGCCGAGAAATTCTGAACACCAACCAACTTAGTGCAAGAGGTATAGATCCTCATGAGCCCCCGCAGTTGCGGGGACTCATGAGGATCTATGCCTCTTGTTTTCATCACTGTGAATCCACGTTCCTTGAACATCTAGAGTTTTTGGTGTTGGATTAACGAAGGTTGCAGCAACACTGTCTGCGTCAGATGGCACTAGACGGGTCAAAAAAGTCAGTGTGATTCCTTTGGCTCATGTTGCATGTTTTTCAAACTGCCCGCTAGGAACATCGTTCATTCCAACATGAAACCAAGCGAGTTAGTTAGTTAGTTAGTTAGTTAGTTAGTTAGTTAGTTAGTTAGTTAGTTAGTTAGTTAGTTAAAGGGTTGAACGCCAAGCATGCAACTAAGGCCATCTCACGGCGGGGCACCCCAGTGGAAAAAAAACCTCGGGCCGACGTCGGTTGCAGTGGTGGGCCCGCGCACAGTCGTGCGTGGGCCCACTGCGACCGACGTCTGCCCGAGGATCTTTGAGTACTGCCTGATTAGCTGGACGCTTTGATCATGTTTAAGTTATCGTCGCGACATGTCAAAAGACTGTGTTGCGCAAGAGACATAGATTCTCATGAGCCCCCCGCAATTGCGGGAGCTCATGAGGATCTATGTCTCTTGCTAACACCATCGGCTCTGTATCAACCCCTCTTGTTCCTTGGATCATGGGCGGCTGGGGCCGCTGTTTAGCGTTGACTATATTATCTCTGAGAGGCCTTCAAAACTCAGTACAGTTTGCGACCTCTTGCAGTGAAGGGCAGGTGCCGACCAAATTCATTAACGGATCTTAACCCAAAGCACCACAGCAGGAGGTGTATTGGCCGTGATAATTCAAGGGTAGTGCCAGATTAGCTTGGCGCCTGAAGGCGCCAAGCTAATCTGGCACTACCCTTGAATTATCATGGTCAAACCGTCTCCTGCAAGTGTTACATAGTCGTTAGGTAACACCTCCCAAATTTTGTAAATGCGGCCGAGGTGTTAAATGGGTTGAAGCTATCAAGGTTGATTTGAGCTTAAGGCTTGAGGAAACGCTCGTCGCTCACCCCAGAATGATCTGGCAAGTTTGGCCGTAGAGGTGAAAATAATGATTTTCATGTCCATGGCACCTAAAGCCATATACCTCATTTTGTTATCTCTCGTCGGGCCAGTCTCGCCTACAGATAACCTCGTTAATTAGCCACTGAGTGCAGCTCATTAGTACTTGATGCCGGCGGCCGCTAAGCAGAAGTAAACACAGGCCGTCGACTTTCACGCCTTAGTCCTACAGTGATCTACAGTTTGCAGCGCGAAATAATGTTCTCACGTCCTATCTAGAAAGTATGACAGGCAATTTTGATTTGACTACAAGTTGTTGAGGTTTTATTTAATGCTAATAAAAATACAATTTTGAGGATATAGTTAAATCAATTTTTTTTTGTTGTTGAAAAGAGTGTACTTTGTCTTGTGTACGTATCGTAAATAAGCGTATTTCTGCTTTAGTTTGGCAATTAGATTTGTGAGCGGTATTAATTGTGTGTCTATGACACAGTTGTCTCTTCAACGCTCATACTACTTGTATCTTACCTTGCAGCGACCTATCCCCCCCCCCCACCCCCCGCCGTCCCCCCCCCCCCCCCTTCTTTATAAATGTTCTTACAGTGATGCTGGACAAAAGAACTTATACAGCGGTTTCAATGTCGTAAAATGTAAGACTTTTCTGCTCTTCTTTTCAGTCCTTTATACGCAGGCGAGTTGGCCTCCCATCAAGTTACGCTGCAAACTGAAAAGCACTGGAAAACTTCTGCCGGGTACGTCTGCCTACTCCCATCGATTGTGAAAAGAAGGGTAGGAAAGCGGTCTTAATTGAAGCAAACCAACTGCAATTACGACAGCACCATTAGCCACAATATGAAGACGGGTCAGTGATGTCGCAATAGATCTAAAACACAGACCGCCACACAGTCACGAGAACACCAGCGACGTGACTATTCAAAAACGAGCCATTGGTGACATTCACGGCACAAACACCGTCACTCAGAGAAGCTACATTTTTCACAGAAGACACGGGAACACACAAAGTGTAGTAAGCCAGTAAATGTGCAGGTGTACTAGCGAATCCAGCACTCACAACTGAAATGGTAAGTAAGCGCAAAAAAAATCCCAACAACGAAAAAAACGCGTTTAGAAAAAACAAGTTTATTTGTCCTTTCTAAGCGTGTTTCTTTCTTTGTTGGGATTCTCTTTTCTCATTTCTACTTACACGCTCGGCGGCAGTCACCTTTTTGGCTTGAACTTTGTGTATATATCAATACTGAAGCACACTGAGAATTCCGGCTCACCAGGCTCAACACGCTACATTCCATCAGTGGAGAGAGTGGTGAAACAAGAACGTTCTGGCACCGCACACATCCGACTCATGCAGTCTGGCGCTGAACATCTACCGACCTACTTCCATGCTTGTCGTTGCTCAACAGGTCACTAAACCAACACAGCCTCAGGGGACTCAGGCTGCATGATATAAATCGACCGTGGCTGTTCAAGGGTGGTGCCAGAATAGCTCGGCGCTTTGCTTGCTGAACGATTTAACCAGTTAACCGGTATCAGTGCCCGCTGACGCAAATCATTTGTGTTAATGCAACTGAATCTTCGTTGATTCAACACCAAACAACCGGCCTAGCTGTTCAGTCCTAGGAACGTCGATTTAAAGTGGTCTCAGTAAGAGGTATAGATCCTCATGAGCCCCCGCAACTGCGGGGGCTCATGAGGAGCTATACATCTTGCAGTTGGGTGGTGTTCAGACTGATTTTCTCGTCACTCAACGGCGGGTTAACGGCCTTGTCACGCTACACATCCAAGATACTTTGGTACCGGTCTCAGGCCACTTTACAAATTTCAAATACAAGCGATCAAAAATCTCTGTAACTTCAGTAGCTGACTGGCCCTTCGTTTGTCTTGTACTGTGTTTGTCTTAAATGGCGTAAATCCGTGTCTGTTTCGTGAGTGTGTGTGTTGGGTTTCAGGCGCGGCGCTTTGAGTCGATTTCCCCAAAATTGAGAAAAAGCGCCTATATAATAACGGTATTATTATTATTATTATTATACTATACGGATAGACTGATCATGCTAATTTAACTCTCTCACTGCGGGAGAAAAACTGAAGAGGATCCTCATTAAAGAGACATAGATCTTTATGGGCTTCCGTAGTTGTGGTGGGCTCCTGATGATCTATGCCTTTTGCTGACACCACTTTGCATTTCCGAGTACTGGCCGTGGGCGGCTTCGGCTCTTTGCCAAACTTTGGGCTTCAATTAACGAAGATCTCAGCAACAAAATTTGTCACTGGCAGAGACTGATGAAGTCACTAAGCACCAAATGTCTTATGAGACTGTGGCGTTTGTCTGGAACCACTTAGCCGCGAGACTGAACAGTGATTTACCACACGTGCGTAAAGAGTGACCAAGACGAGATACTAAGAACGAAGACTCAGTAACCACTGAGAAGATTGAGAGGCCGGTAGCCCGAGAGGGTGCTGATGAGGTGCGAGATAGCAGCGTGAGGTCAACGCGTCATCATTCTAACCAAATGACCTCATCAGTTGCATCGATGACCTCTTCTACTGCCCGAGAAAACATCTACGTAACTGAAGACAAGCCTTAGTCTCGAAGAGCAAACAGCTGTGTTGTAAACAATATGATTACGGATACTCCACTCTGCTCGATAAATATGTAAATCAAGCGAAAGAGGCAAAGGGTGCTGGGTCTACGGCGAAACTATTAACCACTTAACTGCCCGGGGCAAGGCGAACTCTACACATAATAACAATAATAATTACGGTATTTATAATGCGCTTATCTTATAATAATTATAACTCTAAGCGCGCACTCACAACTCGCGCACGCATGCGCACGCTTTAGACAATGACTCACGTACGACAAATACATTACGACAGTCAGCTTGGGGTGGGGAGTGTGGTGATGTTATAATGCTAGAACTGTTGAAAGAGGTGAGTTTTCAGGGCGGACTGGAAGAAGGAGAGAGTGTGTTTCTGACGGAGAGAGAGTGGGAGAGTGTTCCAAGTGGATGGGCCGTAGACGGAGAAGGAATAAAATGAAATGAAATGAACTGAAACTTTATTTTTCAAGGATAAATGATTAGGTACATTTAATGACCTTTTTTCAATCATGTCCTTGCTAAGCTATAGCATGCACATAAATATTATATATAAAAGTATACATAATAGTAAAAAGTACAGGCAACAATAATTCCATTTCAAATAATCAATGCTCACATTACACCACACACACATTCACACTGATATAGCAATCTGCACACACACACACACACACACACACACACACACACACACACACACACACACACACACACACACACGTACTGATTTCTACCCGTCCACACACACACACACACACACACACACACACACACACACACACACACACACACACACACACACTGAGCGGGGGCCGAAAGTGCTGAGTTTGGTGCGGGGGATGTGGAGGCGGAGAGGGTCGGAGGCGGAGCGGAGGGAGCGGGAAGGAGTGTAGGGGTGAAGTAAGTTGGAGAGATAGGCAGGAGCGTAGTTGTTCAGGGATTTGTAGCAGAGAGACAGAATCTTGTATTGGATGCGTTGGGGGATGGGGAGCCAGTGAAGGAGTTTGAGCAGGGGATTGATGCACATCTGCAAGAGACATAAATCCTCATGAGCCGAGCCCCTGCATTCGCTGGGGCTCATGAGGATTTATGTCGTTTTGTCATAGTCATACTGACGTTCTTTATGTCTATTGTTGGTCCCAGTTCCATTTAGTTCTTCACGATAACGTCGGTCAGTATGTGTAGTGATTTCAGACGCGCAATTCGTGATCACTAGCAGCGAAGGCTGATGGTACAGCGCAAGGCAAATAGAAATCCGACTCCTATACGCGTCATTTACCTACGTCAGTGAGGGCTCAAACGCAGTCTGATCACAGGACTTTTACCTAACCCTTGCAGTTTAGAGCAAAAGCAGTGCCTTGCTTTGCTGTTGAAAAAAAACTGTAAGATGGTACAATGACAAAGCATAAAGAAACCCTAATTTCTGGTCAAGAAAATATACCTAAATAAATACCTAGGGATTATCCTTGCCAACAAGCAAGCATATATCGCCTTTTGACCCCTTCGCTGGCTGCCAAGAAAAACTGAACATTAGCCAACTGCAAAAGGTATAGATCCTTACGAGCGCCCGAAATTGCATGTGGATCTGTGTTTTTTGTTGAAAACACTCTGCATCCATGTTTCTTTGACGGACGACTGTGGATCCTTGACGTTAAATTTACAATCAATTTATTTCCGAAACACAATTTGCGTTCCTATATGCACCGGCCGGGAAGGGGTTAAACCCCTTGCAGCAGACTATTGAAGATCTGTGCTTCTAGGATATAAGGTTTCGCTGTTCAACTTGTCAGATGGCACAACGCAAAGCTAAAAGAAGCCCTATACTCTGCTTTGAGAAAGAACAAGTATGGATCTTCCGTCGAACCCCTCTATACATCATCCGTCTACAAAGGCCTAATGGGGCTCAGGTCATGATGGCCTGTGCCTCGCGTATGGAGAGCTTCGCTGCTCAACTTGCCAGATGGTACGCAGCAAAGCAAAAAGAAATCTGACTCTCTGATGGACAAGCCTCCAATTAGCACCAGGTCTGGCTGAAGATTGACAATACTGATAACTTCATTTCACACGCGAACGCGCCATGCTTGGGATTTCCAAAACACGGTCCCTTTTCCGCCGTACGATTAACTTATGCCGCGCATCCGGATGCGACTTTCAGCGAATAAGTTAAAAGGCATAGATTCTCATGAGCCCCTGCATATATGCAGGGGCTCATGAGAATCTATGCCTTTTGCTTTCCAGTGCGGGTCTTTTTACTTATCGTTCCGGATCCAATACATATTTCTTCGCCTCACTTGGAGGAAAGCTACTCTGAGGTATAGATTGTTTGCATTTATGATTGTATAAATAATACAACCAGCAGCACGTGCAAAGCAGACGTCAGCTTAAGAATAGCGCGAGTGTCTTCAATAGGAATACCGATTTCGTGCTGTTCTTAGTTAGGTGGGTTTTTTAAGGTATGTATAGGAAGAATTGAATGAAAGCTGCATGTTAAAGTCTAGTATAAACTCTAGCAGAGAACATCTCATATCCGAGAGAGGTAGTCAGTCAGTCATGACTTCTGACATTATGCTTAGATTTAATATCTCAGCTGCGTGCGATGAAAAACCTACTTTCTTAAGACCTTCAGCACTGAAAAAAAAATCTTCAAGCTAACAAGACAATATCTAACAAGAGAAATATATCATTGTTTGTTTGAAAAAGAAAATCGCGAGTATTCTTCAGTGAGGATGTATTTGGCTTTAACAAGACCAGTGCCAGCTAACGCAGACCGTCTGTGTCAAATTTCAACAATCTTTGTTAATTCAAGACGAAAAAAAAAACAAAACACTAATGTCCTATACCTCTAGCTGACATCACTTTGAATCCATGTTCCAATACAATACAATACAATACAATACAATACAATACAATACAATACAATACAATACAATAATACTTTATGAATTTCCCCGTGAGGGATTAATAAAGTATTATTGTATTGTATTGTATTGTATTGTATTGTATTGTATTGTATTGTATTGTATTGTATTGTATTGTATTTTCCCCTTTTGCAGTTGGGTGGTGGTCGAATTTTCTCGGCACTGCACCCTCTGGTTAAATGCCACAGGAACTCACTGTATTCGTGTAGGCATCAAGCGAAATGGAACGAAACAGGCTTCGGATTCACGAGAACAAAACAGTTCACAGCAAAGTTTCAAAGCAGACGGACAAACCCATAATTATTACAAGAGAGTAACGTCAGTCAGTGTCTTCGATCATTACTCTTAAACTCACAGAACTAAATAACTTCCATTCTATCGAGTTAACCCATTCAGCCCTGACGCACCACAGCAGGAGATGGGTCGACCATGATAATTCAAGGGTAGTGCCAGATTAGCTTGGCGCCTGTCGGCGCCAAGCTAATCTGGTACTGCCCTTGAATTATCATGGTCGATCCATCTCCTGCAACTGGTGCATAGTCATTACATGACCGTGGACGCCTCTAAAATTTGGGAAATACGGCCGTCGGGCTGAGTGAGTTAAGAGTTAAATAGTAAAGTATCGTAAACAAAACAATACATTTTCTTGCAGCTGGCAGACACACTCAGTATTGGTCTGAATTTTTCTACTTTAGCCGTTCATCACATCTTCATAAACTGCGCTATGTTCCCTAATGATTTTAAAACCTAACTTTCAAGAAGCTTTCCCGTCTGTGCGGACTATCCCGCCGACTGAAAAAGGCAAATGCGTTCATATTCAGCGTCTGACAGCCTATAGTTAGCGCTGATGTTCCAGTCGCGTGGTGTGCACATGCCGTCATAGAAGCACGTGCGTACATATACAACTCAGTGCTTTCGCCTTGGAATATAAAATGGACCCGACCTTCACCAGCAAGAGGCATAGATTATCATAAGCCCCTGCGGCTGTAGGTGTTTATGATGATCTCTATGTTTCGCTGACGGAAGGGAAATCTAAAGAGCTGTAGACTCTGCAGTCATATATATATATATATATATATATATATATATATATATATATATATGTGTGTGTGTGTGTGTGTGTGTGTGTGTGTGTGTGTGTGTGTGTGTGTGTGTGTGTGTGTGTGTGTGTGTGTCACAGTGTGTGTGTGTCACAGTGTGTGTGTGTCACAGTGTGTCACAGTGTGTGTGTGTGTGTGTGTGTGTCACAGTGTGTGTGTGTGTGTGTATGACTACAGAGTCATTCATATATATATATATATATATATATATATATATATATATATATATATATATATATATATATATATATATATATATATATATATATATATATATATATATATATATATTCCGCTTCTTTCAAGTAACAAACACAAGTAAAATTCAGTTTCTTTTAAGTTTACCTCTTTCCTGCCGGTGGCAAAGTGGGCCGGTTTGTTTAATCCATTGTAAGTTCAGAGCAAAGTGGGCCGGTTTGTTTAATCCATTGTAAGGTCAGAGCAAAGTCGTGGGCCGGTTTGTTTAATCCATTGTAAGTTCAGAGCAAAGTGGGCCGGTTTGTTTTATCCATTATAAGTTCAGAGCCAAAGTGGGCCGGTTTGTTTTATCCATTATAAGTTCAGAGCCAAAGTGGACCGGTTTGTTTTATCCATTATAAGTTCAGAGCCAAAGTGGGCCGGTTTGTTTTATCCATTGTAAGTTCAGAGCCAAAGTGGGCCAGTTTCAGTATTTAATCCATTGTAAGTTCAGAGCCAAAGTGGGCCGGTTTGTTTAATCCATTGTAAGTTCAGAGCCAAAGTAGTTATGGTCTGTCAGGGTTAAATGAATCAACTTAAAATCAGTAGAAACCTAGACGAAAGCAATCCGGTTAAGTTAAAGAGCTTTCACAAGGCTGTCTCTTCTCCTGTGTGCCAGTCTGTGTGAGCACAATGGTTCACATGTTAGTCCTGACTTGAAAGACAAACCCGATATGCATTGCCGACCTGTCACAGTCGAATTTCTTAGCCGATTATCAGTAATGTTAATCTGATCTGTTTTAGTTCTTGGTCTGTTTCTGTCATGAGATACCGTGCGCTGTTGTACTGTCAAACTTTCTACTGAACAATCGTATACCATGAGCCCGGTCACATAGTTCGCGTTAACTCGTAATTCTCGGTATTTTACCGGTTTTGGAAGGGAAATATCGGAAAGGAAAGTAACAACCGGTAGACGATGCCGATTAGAAAAGAGAAATGCCGATTGCGGACGTAGAGATACTAAAAACTGTTAACCCTTTGCCTGTCGGTAGTTTGTTTTGTTGCGACGATTACTGTAGGAATCATCGAGATAAAATCCGCATGACACGCATAGCGTTAAGAGTGCCGGAATTTACAATGAACTGGCTTGAATTTTACCAATATTGACGACAAGCTATTTTAGCAAGGTGGCACTGAAGAAAATACCGGTTGTTAAAAAACTCTAGAGCAAACCATGTAAAATTATCTACTCTGCACATTTTCGGCTGTGGAGAGCAGTAGAGCCATCATGGGTAAGGTCAAGAAATAAAAGTGTTGTTTTTTGAGAAGGCATTCTTTGAACACATCAATATTCGACGTTTTGCCCCAGTCACCATCTCCAAGCCTGTTTGAAACCCTGTAGTTATTTGTGCCGTTTGGTCTTGATTATAAGCACTCGTTCCTTCTCAGCTCCCAGGTGACCTCCATCCCGCAGGAGAGTGTGGCCTTTGGGATGCAGATAACTTGCATACAGATATCTATAGATAGCTCAGTCTTGTTTTCATAATCATCTTGCATTCCACGTCCAATGACCTCTTACTTGCGAGGAACTCAGATGTAAATTTTGTCCAGCAAGAGGCAAAGATTTTTATGGGCCCCTGCTTGCAGAAGATCGTCATACGTATAGAATGTCTTGTATTCATATGATCGTCGCGCACTCCTGCAACGTAAAGTGGTCTCGTTCTTTCAAGGAAAATGGTTTAAATGAGTCAAGCAAGAGGCATAGATACTCATGAGCCCCGGCAAAGTGCTGGGCTTGTTATGCGGATCTATGCCTCTTGCAGAACTTACACGTATAAATATAGCCGGATACCTTTGGTATTAATGGTGCACCCACGGCGAAAAGAGAGTTGATGGGGACCTGCGCCTCTTCAGCAGATGGAACGGTCTTGCCGGAGTAATATTCCCAGTACGCAAAAGGATATATTATCGGGCCAAAATCGGCCGCAGTGGGCCAACGCCCGAATGTGTGCGGGCCCAATGCGGCTGACTTCGACCCGATGGCTTTTGCGTACCCCAGTTTCCGATGCCGCTTTTTCAAGATTTCATCTCTCATCATTTCTGTGATACGTATATCATCTGCCAGTAGCACATACATCTTCATAAGCCCCCTGGCATGCTTGCCAGGGCTCATGAAGATATGTATGATTTTCACCGTGCAGTATACACCTGTGCTCCTTACATGGCGAGCGTCAGGAGCTCGCTATAACTTGGGTATGTTTCTGTGTGCACACATGTGTGAAAAAAAAGATTTGGGTGTATACGATGGCGTGGGTCAAATAATACATTTCAGCATATGTGCCGCATTATCTACATAGAATTTAGGCATGCACTCTGCCTTGGCTCACTGATTAGGAGCAGGAAATTTTGTTCGTCAGTGTGATTTGTTTCTTTGCTCAGTAAGAGTCTGGAAACCAAAAGCGGGTGTACTTTTAGCTTTTGTTCGGAACAATTACAAAAATATACGACTGCATAGTATACTGACAAGCAAAAGAAATGCGACATTTTTGGAATCACCGGAACACTTCAGCGTTTCCGATGATTTCAAGCACTCATGTCGCATTTCTTTTGTTTGCCAGTGTACGATGTCATGCAAACAATAAAAGCAAGGCTGTGATACTTAATGTGTTTATTTGTCATTTTATTTCTATTATTACAAAATACATTACTGGCATTATTAAACACAGCATCGCAAAAAAAGGATTTTGGTAACTCTGCTTTGTACGTTGTTCCCAACAACAACAAAATCCCGCAAAAATGTGTGCTGGTCTGTGATTTTGTATCTTACGGCTCTAGGCTGTACTGTCCAAATTCACAGACCATATAATAATTTATTTTTGGTTCGATCTTGTCAAATGTAAATGTCTGATCCATTACAAACAATATGATATATTAAAAAAATAAGAAATTAAACAGTTACAGACTTTATAAACGCGACAGCTTTAATCAGTTCTTTGCCGCGACACAGCCAGAACCACCCAATTGCTAGAGGTCTATAAAACCTCATGAGCCCCCGCAGTTGCGGGGGCACATGAGGTTCGATAAATCTTGCCTGTCTTATTTTGTATCCGTTCGATGCACGGCTGGGCTTGTTATGATTTGAATTCACGATTGTCTTTGTTGCGTTTTTAAAGTGCATGGCTGTAATCAAGTGATGACGAAAAAAAAAGATGTCTGTCAAAAGTGTTGCATAATTATTCTATCGAATAAAAATATTTTGGCAATCAAAATAACCTACTGACAATTCCAGGCCCATAATATATTAGTATATAAATAAGTTACAACAGGGTATGGGCATCTTTAGGCCATCATCCTAAATATGCATTAACCACAACCATAAAAGGTTAGGCAAGAGTTTGTAGACACATCCGATCGCGCCGTGTGCAAGGAAGACCTAAATAGGAAATTTGGAGAATAACCCAACTAAGAAAGAAACACGCTTAGAAAAGACGGAAAATAACAATTTTCGATTTGATTTTCTAAATAGGAAGTGTGTCTGGTAGATAACAGTAAACGTTTCAAGGGAAGTCACTCAGTGCAGGAAAGACAAATAGTACTTAGACAATAGGGTTCAAGTGGAGTATTGTGCTAAGAGTGTTCACCCGAGTATGTTATGTGGAGGAGCCCGAAATGCGAGGTTCACCTCGTATGTTATTTGGTGGAGCCGGAATGCGAGGTTCACCTCGCATTCCGGCTCCACCAAATAACATACGAGGTGAACAATTTTTTTCAATAATCCACGACAGCCCTATTGCCTGAGCAGTTTATACCACGTGCCTCATTCTACTTACTTTTTGCGGACTGAAATGTGACTGAGACAGCCTTTTAAGTGGATTCACTGCACGGCATCTTTACGTCTGACGACTTAAAAAGTACAAAATTAATGTGCTTCAGATGCCAGCAAAACCGATAATTATCTTTCATAACAGTTCGATAATTCACACACCCAAAAAAACCTCTAATCTGCTTTTGCCACCAATTTCATTCAAATCACTGTAGACATTTGCACAGAAGTCTTCTGCTTTCGCAAGATGTCGCTCACTGCCTTCTATCACAATGATAAAAAGAAGCCTATGCCTGACGTCAAACATTAATTATAAAGTTGAGGCGATGCATTCCCTGCTCCATACATGCGTCATTTCAATATGAAAAAGTCTTGTTACGTCACACTTTCACTTCAGCATGTGCTCATGTTTGGTCGTTGGCCCATATTTTATTGCTAGGTAAATCGCCGGTTGCTAGGTACAGCGATTTTGGTAATCCACCCCAGAAAATGTCATGCAAGTGGCATAAATTGTTATATTTCCTTAACCATTCTCTATTGCACCAAATAGCCATCCCACGTTTGGTGCGATGAGGAAAAGGTCAGTCAAGGATCTAGCTGTTTTCGTGTCCAGCGTTGTGTGATTCTCCTTATTACGAATAAAAACAAACCTGCATGTAACGCCCACCAAAGGGACAGGACCAATGTGGCCACTTTAGACAGCGGGCCGTTTCGAATAGGAAGATGATACAATAAAACTGAAGGAGAGGTATACTTCTCAGTTGGATGTTATAGACAGGTGACCACTATATAAAGGTGGCCGCTTTAGTGGTTCAATGTCAGCGTTTGGCCACAGCATGACATGCTAACAATAGACATACAGATTATGTATTAACTCATTCGAGACGTGACGCCTCCGGTTACGCGGTATTAAGCCGCGTATCCGAATACAGCACGTCTAGATAGATAATAAGGGTGAGTCATGATCTATCAATACATGGTTCCTAAAGCATTAAATGAAATAGAGATCAAGATTAATTGTACAGGTATGTATTAGTCGAGAAACTCATCGCAGGTAAAGAGCCATCGTCCTGAAAACTGCCCCTGCCTATGACATTTAATTCTTTCAAGTTAAAAATGCCCTAGAGGTCCTGTCGCGTTATTCCTTCACAGCACAGCTCTAAATATACGGGATGTAAGGACCAAAATCAAACACCTCGTAGCCCTCTTGTCTCTTCAGGAAGGAAAGTCCATCATCACGGCCGACTGAGTTCAGTTCGCACCCAAACTGTCCTGAAGCGTTGTCTTGGTACCGGAAGTTCAGAGACCTACACCCCTCTGTACCCATGCATTTTAACACACAGCGCATGCGCGAAGGAACCGGAAACGACTTGATCACGTGACCGGTAATGGCCCAGTCGCGAAGGTTCTGACCGTTGAACATGTTTTCGTTCATGTGTTGGGTGTCCCTGGCCCACTTGTGCAGTTTTTCCAACCGTTCGTCTTCGCCAGTGTCCTTCTGGATCTTCTCGACGATCTCCATTTTGCTCAGACCTGCGGCACAAACAAGTAAAACCAAATTAATTAAGCATATTCGAGGCGCGCTGCATTTGGATACGCGGCATAACGCCGCGTATTCGAATGCAACACGTCTCGAACGTGTTAAACGCGAATTAGCTTACAAATAACACAGCACAATCACCAACAAGTATTTTATATTTGGGCAATCGTATTAGCACTAGCATAGACTATGTCTAATTAATGAACAGCGGACATCTCAAGCGTACTGCAGGATTGGATTAACTCATTCGCGGCCAGCCGCATCCGGATGCGCGGCTTATGCCGCGCATCCGGATGCGGCTGGCCGCGAATGAGGATAGAAGGATCTGAAAAAGCGGACTTTGATTGTTATTGCTCTCTTTTGCTTCTAGTACACGCCAGACGGGAGGGCACATCGACATTCTTAGCATAAAAGAAAAGACTTGCAGAAGCCTAGGTGAAATGACAATTAATCCACTTTTGTGAAAAGCGACTTTTTACTGTCGGGAAAGAAGCGACGAAAGTACTGACCTCTACAGTGCACCATCACACACGTCGTGTCGTCAATGACGTCCCCTTTGCAGTCACTAGAGGGAGCCCCGTCCACTGTACAAGTCCTGGAACGCGAGCGCGTGCCCTTCCCGCACGAGCTTGTGCACGCGCTCCACTGCCCCCACCCCTCCCAAGACGCCTCTGGTGACACAGATATGCAGCATCGTAGTTTGAGGGTTTATACAGATTCCAGTCTTTCTTGAACGACACAGATGTACGTGGCATGATAAAAAAAAAAAAGTAATGATAGTTGTGCCTTAAAACTGAAACCGTTAGCCCAATTCACTTGATATTTTCGCATTTTGTAATCGAACTATCCTCCACTTTTCATGCACAATTACAGGTACTTCAGGAAAGATTCACAGATGATGCGGTATTCTGATGATGGTCAGGGTCGGACATGTGAATTTACAGCTTTTTCTAGGTCCTGGATGCAGGAAAACTCGGTCCTATCAGCCTCCTTTTCAGTTTAGGGAAGAACCAGAAGTCACACTGGTCAAGGCAAGGACTGTATGATGGCTGAGGAAGAACACGAATGTTTCGCTCCTCTGTGTAGGACACATTGACTTTGGCTTTGTGGTCACTGACATTTTCAAGATGTTCTGAGCACTGAGAGTTGGCCGCTGCTCATGAACAGACTTCAACACTTCTGGAAAAAGAATTCCTTACATAATATATTGCTTTCGATGCGCATTGCATTGGCAAAATATGAACAATGGCATGGACCTCTAAGTTTTAAAAAATAGAGAAAATGTTGCCGTGAACTCTGAAAATCGGACAAAAGTGCCCCCAGTCTCTTCTCATCTGAAGTCAGCCGCTCCGAATTGTACTGTTTGCTGGGGACACCGTTATAGGACAAGCAAGTATCGTCTTCTGTGATGACATCACGCGGTCGTTAGAGATCATTTATGCTAAACGTTTTGAGTAGTTAATCTAAGCAATCAATATTTCTGTTGCTTCTGAGCCTTTGTCAAGAAATGGGGTATTAGTTTTGTGAGGTCAAGGTCATCGCTCACTATCCTTATAATTGTTCCAAACGGAACATCGGAAGTTCAAGATGTTTCTCAACATAAAATCTATGCGTATTTTTATATCAATGTGTAAATAAAGAGCAAAGTTTGATTGTTCCCGGCTGAAAATTGACTGTCAGACCACTACGTGCCCTCAAAGTCTTCTTTTTCAGAGTGAAATTGCACAACCGTCTTGCCATCAGTGCTAGACAAAACACAAGTGCCATATCAAATAACTTTCAAATTTGTCTGGATCTTGACAGGGCAGGGCTGATGACATGGCTATTTTAAAGTTTCATTCTTTAAAAAATGCAGAATAAATGTATTATCTTAGAAAGTCCACTGTTTTCAACCACAGCTGTTTACATCTCTTTTTTCAATGACGTCACACAACGGCAAGGCTAAAGATACCAGCTCCATTTCTCAGAAGGAATAAAACGCTAAGGCTGAAATTTGTTTTGATAATAATTGTACTTATGTCACTTAACTCATTCTACCCCAGACACCCCACAGGAAGATAAGGATCGACCATGATAGTTGAAGGGTGATGCCAGAATAGCTTGGCGCCTATGGGCGCCAAGCTATTCTGGCATCACCCTTCAACTATCATGGTCGATCTGTGTCCTGCACTGCTATGCAGTCTTCAGAGGACAACTGCAAAATTTAAGGATTTTGGTGTTGGGGTAGAATGAGTTAAGTAGTTTACAAATGGCGGGCCAACTATCGTTACTTTCTGGTTATACCTCGTAAAGGCGACTAGCAAGAAAGGAAGACCCTCATATGACACAGACATTTGTAAATAAACAATGTTATCAACAGAATAACGAAGGATGGAAGATGGACGCTTTAGATTAACTCAATCGAGACATGCCGCGTATAAATACGCGGCAAACAGCCGCATGGATACGCGTCTTTTCGCCGCGTATCCATGCGCACACGTCTCGAATGAGTTGACAAGGACACTACTAATCTCGTATGCAATGTTCTTATTTCCCTATTAACGTTTTGGATTTTACACGCTTGGCAGTCAGTCTTTTCGCCTGGATTAATTACCTAATATCAACGGCCGCGGTTTTGAAGAATTCAAGCTTCAAGATTGAAACATTTTATTGTCTCTCGCAGACAAATTATCCTTTGGTCGGGATCATTATGATATAAAAGTAATAATAATAAAGGATAATAGTAATAACAATAAGATCATACCCACATTACAAAATAAATACAATAACAATACCTGGCTAATGTCGAGATGTGTGTAAAGCCAGTTCAGAATCAACAGAGCCGCATTTTCTTTTTATAACTTAAAATTAAAAAAATAATAACAATAAAAACACGTACTCCCACACTTGTCCTTGTTGCAAAGTTCCATCTCCGAGTCCTTGCCACCGCATTTCTCCTGGGACTCCATACCGCTCACGCTGTCATGGCAACGCCGTGACCTTGATCTCTGACCTCCGTCGCACGATTCGGAGCATGCGCTCCATTCGCCCCACGTCCCCCAGGAAATGTCTGAAACAAAAACCAAAAAAAATAATAAATGCCGTAAACGGACGAACTGAAGCGTGCTTGCTGGTGAGAGATTTTGACTTTTGGATTGTCTGCCCTAAGGGCCCAAAAGCACAGACCAGCACACAGATTATCAAGCCAAACTATCGGATTTTTAACTGCAGCCGAACCTGTTTTGACCCACCACATTTTTGTTTTTTCAAGAAAGAAAAACGGTATTAAAATGAAAGCGCTCAGTCTTGAAAGGCAAAACGTATGATCATTTAGGTGGCTACTTTGTCTTGTGTCACTTTAAATCTACAAGAAAAACGAAAACCGGCCACCACTGACGGTAAGACTGTATCGAATAAGAGCCGAAAGCCACCGTTCAGCCCAGAGGATCTACAGTAGATTTTGGTCTCTACAAGCAGCAGTAATGTAAGTTCAGGCCGGGTGCCCTGCAAGTTTGACGCCACTTTGTCTAAGCCTAGGGCTCAGTTGCATGAGTAAGTTTACGGTCCTGCGCCAGCCACTAAGCAAAGCCGCGCTCCGCTAGTATAGCGGAGCTCTTTGCTTAGTGGCGACGCAGGACTATGTTCACAGTGACATGCAACTGGCCCCTGGCTGGATCTTTCACTGAGAAAGCGGAAACAGAAATAGAAACACACCTAATCCTGTACAGCTGAAAAGCCTACTTGAAGAGTTCGGCAACATGTCATGTGTTCAAAATGGAGTTGAAACTTCACATGTTATAGAGAACCAGTTCACATATATAATACCAGCACACATCTCCAGGTACACTGACCAGTATGATAATTATTTAGTGCCCCATGCATCCAAGCTGAAACCCGCCGTGAGATGGCCTTAGTTGCCTGCTCGGCGTTAAACCCCACTAACTACCTCCAAGCTGAAACTCACCCGGACATGGCTTGCCGCTACAGTCCTGTTTTTCAGCCTTGTCTCCAGGGCAATCACTCTCGAATCCCGTGGAGCACGTACGCTGTCGAGTTTGCTCCCCTTGCGCACAGGTAACGCTGCAGTCGCTCCACTTGCTCCAGGACTCCCAAGATGCGGCTGAACAGTTGAAACAAGACTGATGTCACGTACACGCCAGTAAACTACTCGTCAAGGTGCTGCACGGTGCGTCGACATAGTGTGAGGATAGTGGGAATATCTCAGCCCTATCCTGCGTGGAAATTCCACCGTTCAAATGTCACGTTCCGGGTGGTCTTGTTCCTGCTCATTCCTTCGTAAAATTTCCCAAGAACAAAGCCGAAACGGGTGCAGCTGGTACCTGACATTAACCCCGGCCAAGACCTCGGTCGTTTTTGTTTGATTGGTTTTGTTGTTGTTGTTGTTGGTTTGGTTTTGGGGGTTTGTTTTGTTTATTTGTTGTATTTTGTTGGTTTCGTTTTTGATTTTGGTTGGGGTTTTTTTCGGGTGCGTGGGGGTATGGGGGGGGGGGGGGGGCGGGGGGGGGGAGGGAGGGGGGGGGGGCTCTACAACCAAGGCCCCGTTTCCAACCATATAACATCGGTGTCGCATAAGCTTAGATGTTGAGATGGTGGTGGTGCACAAGATCTGAAACGCTCTCGGAACGGCTAAGTTCACAGTAGATATGATGGCGCACACTGTACGTTATTAAGCGGATCCGTTGCTTATTTATTGCCACGCCACAAATCCTGCGCAAGATACACTTGGGTGGGACACCAAGCGCTACACCTTAGAATGCGAATGGTCTATGTGCTAACCTGATATCAATCGTGATCTCTCAGCTAAGCCGGAATATAATCGAACCTCAGAAAAAGGTATCGTAGTTTAAAAAGACCGATGCTGGTACATAATTAAATAAGCATGGTAACTTGAGCACTAGCAAGGAGACAGGCCAGCAAAAAAACAAGATGGGATGAACCATAACCCACAAAGTCCCTTCTATATGAGAGCTGTCCTCGTTGTCAATGGTGTCTACCTTTTGTCTTTGACCTGATTGACCTGATTCTGATGTTGAATTATCTCCTATTGAAAAAGTCTCGCAGATCTGCCAATGCGGCCTCAGTGAGTTCTATAAGGCGCGCAGGACATACGCGTCACTGATTTTGTCAAACGTCATTTGTCATGACGTAAGTTTTAGTTTTTACGTAATTTTATATTTTACGTGATATGAGTTTCACTGTCGCTTCATGTGCTTGAGAAAATGGTGACAAAACTAGAACTTCACGGTACAATTTCAGTCTTGCTATAATTTGTGTGAAAGCAGGTTGACTACCTACCTGCATGATATACAAAGTACACGGGTCACCTACATGCTCTTCTGAAAGCGCTTCAATGTGTGTGTGCGTGTTAGTGCGTGTGTGCGCGCGCGCGCGCTCCAAACATCTCCAAGAGGCATAGATCCGCATGCGCCTGGAGGGCGCATGAGGATCTATTCCTCCTGGAGATACGCGCATGTTTGTGTGTGTGTGAGAGAGAGAGAGAGAGAGAGAGAGAGAGAGAGAGAGAGAGAGAGAGAGAGAGAGAGAGAGAGAGAGCCGCGCGCGAGAGAGAATGACGTCATATTTAGAGTATTATGTCGGTGTCTGCGTGGTGACGGAGTTGCCTCTTTTACGTCCTCGCCACTGTCTGACTTTCTCTAGAAGTAAAGGTAAAGGTTTTTACTAATGAAGTGTGTCACGGTTAGTGACTGTTTTGACAGAGGTAGTCGAAAGTTGCCGAAGCACCTGTCACGCAGGAATAGTGAGTTGTTTACAAGTTGGCAGAGACGGGTTAGTGTTCTTTGTTTTGCACGTGCGGGGCACGCTAGTTGAATGCGGCAATGTGTTCACTGCCGAGTTTACCTTGTCGGGAGCAAGGGGATGACATTTTAGTTCGCAGCTGTACTCGGTTGCACCAAGTTGTCTTGCCTAGCTGACTGTTGGGAGTTAGTGACTGACCGTCTGTGGGAGTCGGTGACACAGCGCCGGTCCAGTCCCCGGGCCATTGGTGGCTGGAGACTGGGGTTGTTTTGCCTACGGGTGGCGACGTTGTGACGAGTCGCAGAGGAGGCTCCTGCTTTTGTTTTGCATTGACGTTCAGGGTCGGGACCGGTTGGAGGGCCGACGTGCTTCCGGATCAACCACGCCTCCCTGGACCGGGTGTCGGCGGGGGATGCGCGCGGTCACCTATACTGCCGAAGCCGCCGTGTCACCATTGCGGCCAGACCAAGCGCCAGGGAAGCACAAAGAGAGAGAGAGGGAGGGGAGACCCGCGAAGCTAAACGACCGTCAAAGGAAGCCGGACGGGAGGGATCCACAGGCGTTCGTCGACTCACCACGGTGGTCCCATTCCTTTTCACCTATCCATTACTCACTCTGCCTTGGTGTAGTTCATTGAATCCTGTGTATGAACAGTTATGTTGTAAATTACGTTTTTTAAGCCGTCAGCACTGAGGACTGTAAACCGACTTGTATTGTTGTTGTGAAGCAACAGTGCAGCGTAGCGTGGGGGAGTGCTTGTTTCCTCCACTCGATGCAATGCTGATGTTGTGAAAGTAGTTTTAACTCTGTTTTCTCTTTTGTTCCTTTTTTTTGTTGTTGTTTTATTCAGAAGGGGAAGGGGAGGATGGGAAGGGGAAGGGTCGGTGTGGAGGTTGCGTAGGGGAGGAAGAGGGATAGTTAGTATAATATAGATTAAGTGTACGCTTAAAGGAAATGTGTTGTGTTGCTTGTGCTGAGCTGTAACCTGTCTTGAGGCAAGACGCTAGGGTTCTTGGTCTGTCTTCTACCTCTTTTCTACTTCTAACTTCCACTCTCGTCTATTTCTGGGGGGGGGGGGGGGGGTCTATTTTCACTCTCGTCTGTCTCTCCCTAGTCGTGACAAAGTTGAAAGGATACAAAGCTGACTAACGAACTTATTTAATGTCATTCCCCAAACTAGCTAAATGCAAAAGTTCAAGTAAATATGACAAAAATTACTGACTAATCTGGGTCAACCGACTTCTTATAAACGGTTGTTTATGTCTTCAATTACAATATGCTCGGAGGCTCTCTTAGCCACCCACTTAAGAAAGTATTTTGCCAAGTTTCAAGCTTGTGTGTACAGAAATATCGGAGATTCTGTTGTTTACATACATACGCACACACATACATAAGCACATACATACATACATACGCACATACGGCGCTTCGCGCCAAATGTACGTTCAGCAGCGAGGTTAGCGTAACTAGACATGACGTAATTTTTATCTTGTTACTTCAATTGTTAGAGGTTTAGCCTGCCCGCCTTTGACATCATGGACATGCTATTAAATTCGCCCCACCGCGACTAGTCCTAAAAAGTCCCTTCTATACATAGAAGGGACTTTTAAAAAAGAGTGAGATTTAACCGCTTCACTGCCAGTGATTTTGGAATCGCCGTACATTCAACGCGAAGGAGCCCCAGCCGTTAAAGAAAATTAATTTGACTGCAAAGTGGCGCAAGCAAGAGGAATAGATCCTCATACGACCCCCTCCCCCCACCCCACCCCGCAATTGCATGGGCTCATGAGGATCTATGTCTCTTGCAGTTGGATCAAGTTTACTTTTTCTCGGAGCCCCTGGTCCTCACCACCCTGCTGTATGGTTCCGAGTCCTGGGCCCTCTATCGCAGCCAACTACGACTCCTCGAACGCTTCCACCAGCGCTGCCTGCGTACCATCCTGGGCATTCACTGACTATGTCACCAACGTCGAGGTCCTTGAACAGGCTGAAACTGTGAGCATCGAGGCTTTGCTGCTGAGGACACAGCTCCGCTGGGCGGGGCATGTCTCCAGGATGGAGGATCATCGCCTACCAAAGATCGCCCTGTTCGGCGAGCTTGCTACTGGACACCGTGACAGAGGGGCACCAAAGAAGAGATACAAAGACTGTCTCAAGAAGTCACTTAGTGCCTGCCAAATCGACCACCACCAGTGGTTTTCGCTTGCTGCGGACCGTGACACCTGGCGCTCCACCATTTACAAGGCAGCTGTCTTCTTTGAGGACTCTCACAGAGCTAGCCTTAAGGACAAGCGGCTCAGGAGAAAAAACAGAGATGCCGCAGCTCAGAACCCTGGCCATACCTTCCCCTGCAGCCACTGCGGTCGAACCTGCCTGTCTCGGATTGGCCTCCGCAGCCACGAACAAGCCTGCAGACGTCGTGGGCAACTCCTATAAAATCTTCGTTCGCGAAGTCAAGCCAAGAGACCTTTTCTCGGAAGTCAAGGGATTAATCCTTTGTCTACTTTGTCCACTGGCCATACCGCTCGGCGGCCAAGGACGCGTAACTCCCCGTCTTTTCGTGAACGGAAACGTGAAAGCAACGCCAGTACCGAACAACTAATCAGCAGTGGTTAAAGCTGTTCTTAATTGGACGAACTTTTGATCGGCAAACCTAGATCGGAGAAGATCGACGATCTTTTGGTTTGTTTCTTAATTGAGGTTGAACGAACCTAGGCGAACTTTAGCAAACCAGGTTTGCCATGGTTCTCTTTCTTAACTGAAGTGTTTAATTTGGCGTACTTATAATAATAATAATAATGAGTACTTGTATAGTGCCTAACCTCAGATTAGAACTCTAGGCGCTTAACAAAAACTAAATGTACAAAAATAACTAATTACAAAAATGCAATTTACAAAAAGTACAAAAACAAAATACAATGCACTCTGTAAACAAGCTATAAAATCAACATTCAAAAGTGCTACGCTTATGGACTCATACTCGCATTCCCACACACACACTACTTCTAACATAGATAGAGATGACTTTAACATGACAGGTGTGTGACAAAGTCATTTGTAGCAGACAGAAAAAAATATGGGTCTTTAGGGCACGCTTGAATGCCTCTCTCGAATCCACGTATCTCAGTTCGCGTGGGAGGTCATTCCAAACAACTGGGCTCTGGTATCTGAATGACCTCTCACCAAACGACTTTGTTTTGACAAGAGGGATACATAAAACTCGAGAGTCGGCAGCAGAGCACAAATTCTGTCTTGAGGGCGTATACAGCTGGAGAAGAGAGGCAAGCGGGCAGGAACAGGTAATACGACTGGGAGTCATGCATGAAATTTTGTACTGAATCCTAGCTGTTACAGGTAACCAGTGAAGAGCAGACAGATGGGGTGTGATATGATCTGATCTAGGGACTCTAAGAATCAACCTAGCAGCTGGGTTTTGAATTACTTACTGTCTGCGAAGGTGTTCAAAATGGCTGCCGGTATGCCGCTTCGCGATTTGAACGATTTTTGTTTTTGTACTCCTTGCAGTAGCGATCCCACAAACAGCGTTGCGCCTCCCACAAATCAATAAAAATAGGTACTCTTGCCGTTCTTCGCACGAGTGAAATATCGCCGTTCGCCATAGTTGTTTGTATCGGTGACTATCTTCTTATCTCCAACGCAGAAGAGGGTAAAAGTTTTGACCAATCAGAGAAAAGGTTTGCCTTGGATCGCTCGACATGTCCAGCGATCTTTTTCCGACTGCAAACTATGTTTTGCCGAGGTTCGTGAACTACTTCGAACTAGGTTCGCCGTATCTTTAGATCGTCCAATTAAGAACCAACCTGGTTCGCCCAAGATCGTGAACTCTAGATCGTCAGAGTTCGCGGACTAAGGTTCGTTTAATTAAGAACGGCCTTTACTGATTTGAACTCCCCCAGTACCAAAACGTTCTCGGTCTCATGACGGCCGCAGTGGACCCGCGCACGGCTGTCCGCGGGCCCACTGCGGCCGTCATAAGACCGAGGACATTTGCTCGCTATGTCCGTGGTGTTGGATTGAACTATGTACAAAGATGACAAGAGGGGGGGGGGGGGGCAGGGGGGAAGGGGGGGGCGTGGAGAGAAGACTTCACAGTGCAATAATCCGACTTAAAATAATGTTAGCATACGCTTTCTTACACCGGCTATTTCGAGCAGGGGAAATTACGGATTGATCGCTCACCTAAACATTTTCCAGCGTCGCAGCTCCCCTTCTCCTTACTCTCGCCACTGCAGTCACTGTCACTTCCGGTGGTGCAAGTGCGATGACGACTTCTCTCCCCTACTCCACAGGTAGCACTGCAATCGCTCCACGTCCCCCATTTCGACCAATCCGCTGCAGGCTGTTTTTGCTTTGTTCCTGTTGTTGTCGTCGTTGATGCAGTTGTCGTGTATGTTGTTGTTTGTGTTGGAGTTGTCGCTGTTGTCGCTTTTACTGTTGATGTTGTCGTGCTTGTAGTTGTTGTTGGTTTTGTGGTCGTTGTTGTTGACGATGTTCCTGTGCTTGTAGTTGTTGTTGGTTTTGTGGTCGTGGTTATTGATGTTGTTGTTGCTGGTGACGTTGGTGTTGTTGTTAAAAGTGTTGTTCTTGTAGTGGTGGCAGCAGTAGTTGCTGATGTTGTTCTTGTCGTCGTTGGTTGTGTAGTTGTGGTTGCACCTGTTTGCAGACAAATGTATTTCAATTTATCATTCAGGCATAAAAATAATGTGTCGTCAAAATGCAGGTAAAATGATTCGCGTACGCCTACCAAGTAGGATCCCTCAACGCCGTGTTTGTCCAACACTTAATGATTCTCCTCAGCATTAATATCTATCAATGGTTTTTTTTATTCTTCTTAACAAGTCGAACGCTATCCATCTGCAAGAGACATAAATCCTCATGAGCCCCCGCAGTCGCGGGGGCTCATGAGGATTTATGTCTCTTGTTACCCCTATGATCTGTATGCCTAGTTTTGGTCCCAGTTGCATTGTGTTCTACACGCGAATGTCGGTCAGTGTGCAGTGGTTTCAGACGCGTAATTCGAGATTGCAGACAGCGAAGGGGTTAAATCAAGTGCTCAGGTGGACAAATAAAATATGCGATTTAACGGGCATAATTCTGCCCGTCAGCCTGAGCAGGAGTGGTTTATTCGTGTGTTGGGGAAGTCAGTCATAATTTGACGAACGAACATATCATCAGTCTCAGAATTCAGTTTTAGGCGTACAGTGGTGTCCTAGTTTCAGAGTTGCTCACAGAAGGGAACCCGACAATCTTGTTTTTGAATCCTAACGAAGCATTTTTTTGACGTCATTCTTTCTTTATTTTATTTTTTTTTTTTTTATTTTTTTTTATCATTATTTCACAAAATGCCACAGCTCCGTTGGATTCGCCACTTGAAGTGACACATTTGCGTATCGGTAGCGGTTTTTGTTGCGATGATTCCTGAAGTAATAATCGTGACAAAAACCGCTACCGACACGCAACACGTGAGGTCAGCTGTTGCAGTCAATGTACATTTGCGCGTCTTTATCCGCCTCTACAGTTCGTCATCCTCGCGCTGGGACCATATGGCGTTGAGGCGCGTCCCCTGGGTGGTGGATAGGGGGTCCCTCGTGAGAGGGGTGCACCGAATGAAATAAGGTGCCGTGAACCAACATGGTCTAAGGGAAGGTGACCCCGACAGAAAACCCCTGGTCCTCCTAGTAAGGGCGTGGGGGTAGCTTCCCCACCCTGCAAAAAAGGAAATAGCTACAAAAACGCCGACGAAAAGACTAACAGTAATTCCTTTCCTGGAGGAGGAAGGTTCTTCTACCAGAAGACTTATGACGTCCTGTGGTGAAAGCCGGAAGTCTTCGGAAGCCACAGGACCGAGCCGCCTCTCTCTATCCAGGGATACAACCATGGGCACATGGATTGTCATGGAACCCCCAGGGAAAGAGGAAAAGAGGTAGGCCGAGAAACTCCTGGCGTCGAGACCTCCAAGCAGACATCAAGAGACTGGGAACCACCTGGAGTAGAATCGAAGGAGAAGCACAGGACAGGAGTCGCTGGAGGTCTCTCGTCGACAGCCTATACCCGGGTAGGGGTGACAGGCGTAAGTAAGTAAGTACAGTTCGTCATATGGCTGAAGCAAACAGTGGTCCGACGGCGTGGCTAAGATAGCATAGGCTGTATACCACATGTGTATCGAGACGGGGCAGTATCTCACGGGCGGGAAAAAAGAGGTCAGCTGTATAAAAGGTCTTTAGACTAGATTAAGTAAAACTTAAAGGCATTTGCAATTTCAGTCATTATCACCATCAACAAAATCAGCATTCATTTACTTACTGGAACGTCCTTGACAAATCACGAAACATTCGTCCGTCTCTTTACGCGTGACCCAGCCATCGTCCTTGACGTCCAGAATCACGGCCTTCGCAGTGTCCATTTTGTTCGGTTGGTCCCTGGCCCACTTCGTGAAGGTCATCGATGATGTCCGTGTTCCATCCACCCACTCAAACATCTCGCCGGTTCCAGCGTAGTACAGGCCAAGCCACAATTCGCTATGTTTACTAGACAGAACAAACGGAATTGGATTTGGCACAAGTACAAGATTTTAGCCCTGTGGGTGTCGGTGGCGGTTTTAGACGCGATCATTCCTACTGGACTAAAACCGCTACCGACACCCAAAGGATTAAATCCGCGTGCTATCCCTGACCGTCAAGGTTTTTTATGACCGGTATCGCCATTGCTATTTGAACCTTTTAACTCATTGGAGACGCGCCGCATACATCATCACTTTGGTAACTACAGCCACTTGCACGATTGTTTTTAGTAACAGATCATCTGTCATAAAGATGGACCCTCAAAACAGGTTTTTGTGTACTTGTTCTGAACAACATTCTTCTCTGAATACGTTCTTGACAAATATGGTGTCTAAAATATGTATTTATGTATTCACGTATGCATGTGTTGGTTGGTTGGTTGGTTGGTTGGTTGGTTGGTTGGTTGGTTGGTTGGTTGGTTGGTTGGTTGGTTGGTTGGTTGGTTGGTTGGTTGGTTGGTTGGTTGGTTGGTTGGTTGGTTGGTTGGTTCGTTGGTTGGTTTACTTCTGTGTTTCTCTGTTGGTCTGTTTGTTTGTTTATGTGTTTGCTTTTTGTGTGCGTTTGTTTGTTCATTTAGAATGGAGAATCAATGCAGCTATTAACGAATCGATCGATCAATCAATCAATCAATCAGTCAATCAATCAGTTAATCAATCAATCAATCAATCAATCAATTTATAAATGAAATTCTTACCCTGTATTGACGGTAGCGAAGGTGGCAAGTGCATCATGGTCTGACTGTGACCTCAGCACTGGAAGCTGCGCCCCCTGCGCCTCACACTCACTCTTGGCCTTGAAGTAGTCGACCGTTGACCCTGTTGACCTCAATTCTCCAGCTGAAAGCATTTAAATGAATTAATTCTTCATAATACAGTGAACTTCGGATACCAAAGGACCCACAATTTCATTGTCATATCATCGAAGTTTGAAAAAGCGGAATAGTGATTATATAAAAGAGTGGTAGGGGTTCTGAAAAAAAAGTAAATCTAAGATTTTCTAATAGCACACATTGTTACACCATATGTTGTTAGCGAAGCCGACTGCAGCCTGCATGTAATCCAGTACACAAAAGACCATCGGGATACGTCCAATTACCATACACGGACCAAGCCACACTTAATTCATTCTGCCCGCGACATACCACAGCAAGATATGGCTCGACCATGATAGTTCAAGGGTGGTGGCAGAATAACTTATCGCCTATAGGCGATAAGCTATTCTGCTACCACCCTTGAATTATCATGGTGGATCTGTCTCCTGAATTGTAATGCAGTCCCCAGAAGATAACTCCAAAATGTGGTTATTTCGTACCTCTGGCACAATGAGAAAGCAATGAGACGCAATATAAATTTAAATCCATGAAAAAGCTTTAGGAATGACTTTTTTAGTTCGCTAGGGTTGCTAGTTGCACAATGAACTCTTCCTTTACGTCTGATTTATCATAATGGTGGCGAAAAAAATAAACAATTCATGACATGGAAATTTGTTTAAGTAGGGCAGATGTCGCCCACGTTAATTGGTTGCAACTAAACAAACAAACATAATGCTAAAACGGTGGCCTGCCTAACATCGTACAACAGATTTCCTAGACATAACGTTGATTTTTCATTAGACCTACGTCATCACGAAGTAAACACGACTTTTGCATTACCTCAGGAAATTAGTGCGTTGACCGGCTCCATCTCTCTTTGTCTCTCTCTCTCTCTCTCTCTCTCTCTCTCTCGAGAGAGAGAGAGAGAGAGAGAGAGAGAGAGAGAGAGAGACAGAGACAGAGAGACAGAGAGAGAGAGAGGGAGGCCGGGACAGAGACAGAACAGGGACAGACACAGACAGACAGACAGACACAGACACAGACACAGATAGACAGAGACAGAAAGCGAATTAATGAATGAATGAATAAATGAATTAATGAATGAACAAACGAACAAGTGAATGAATTTAGATGTGTGTGAGTGAGTGCGTGCGTGTGTGTGTGTGTGTGTGTGTGTGTATGTGTGTGTGTGTGTGTGTGTGTGTGTGTGTTGAGTGTGTGCGAACGTGCGTGTGTTCGCCTGTGTACGTGCGTGCGTACAATCGTGCTACTCTGTTTGAAACGACGCAAAAACTGTTACATACTGCAAATAGTTTTGAATAAGAAAAGCGAACAATGCTACAGGCAACTTTACTTAGAGGGGTGTTATCCCATATCATACTGAGGCTAAAAGCTTCAAATTTGTACACTGCCATATGCCAGCTACATTATAGTACTTACAGATAAGGATATAGACCAATGGCTTTAGTTCAAGGGTGGTGCCAGAATAGCTTGGCGCCTAGAGGCGCCAAGCTATTCTGGCACTACCCTTGAACTATTTTAGTCAAACTTATTTCACGCACTGTGTATTCCGAATGATAAGGGTTAATGTGAACAGGCAGAGCATAACCGATACACTGCAACCGCAACTGTATTTCTACAGCAGAAGGAAGACGTTTGACACGCTCTGTTAAACTACAACAGTTTGGGTCGAATTAGATTGTATCAGTCCGCTGAATTGAAGGGGTGTGTCTTACGAGGGTTTTCGGTTCAATGAACCATTGACGGGTTCAATGAGGTCGTTTTCTCACGGTTTCTTAACCCTTTGACTGTCGGTGGCAGTTTCTGTCGCGGTGATTCCTGCAGGATGTCAGGATGTTGTTATTCCTGCTGGCATCATCGCGACAAACCCCGATGCCGACAGCTAAAGGGTTAACTAATTCATTCGAGACTCGCCGTATCCTAGCAGTCGTGCAATATTTTAGGACTGATCAAGATCCATAATTGTCTTCTTGTAGGGCTTCAGGGCTGACTGACGGACGACAGCTGAATGAAAAGACTAGAAATGGGCCATGGAAAAAAATCAGACCCGTTTCCGTCCAGCGGAGCCAAAAGACAGTAAGTGCCATATTGTGAAAAGTAAATATTTCATTGTATTACACTGAACATGTCGCTTTTCGTACTTAATGGACTTACAGTCTTTTGCTTTGAAGGGACACAAATCGCTTGATTTATCTAAACTAAATTATCTACACTTGAAGATTAATTTTCTTTTTGTCTTTATTGTTTCTTGTTTTGTTTCTTTATTAGTTCTTGTTTTGTTTCGTTTTGTTTTGTTCGTTTCGTTTCGTTTCGATTCGATTCGTTTCGTTTCGTTTCGTTTCGTTTCGTTTCGTTTCGTTTCGTTTGATTCGATTCGATTCGATTCGATTCGATTCGATTCGATCGATTCGCTTCGTTTCGTTTCGTTTCGTTTCGCTTCGCTTCGCTTCGCTTTGTTCTGTTTTAATTTTTGTGCATTTCGAAAACGTTCCTAGGAAAACGATCAACTATGATTGAAAAAAATACGTTGCATGCTTGGAGCGGTGCTTCTTGAGCCTGTAAGCCAATCAGTCCCCTCCCTCCGTATCCACGAACTGCCATGGGCAATCCAGTGCTGTATGCTAAGAGCGGCACCTCTTCAGTTATTAAAGACAGCTAGGTAGGTCGGGTGGCCCTGCGCTGCGGTGACGCACCTTCCCAAGGGAAGCAGTTCAAATTTCTCCTCGTGAGGCAGAACAAAATTAGAATAATAAGTGCGCACCACAGATCAGTGAGCTGGACATCATGGTCGATCCAGCGTGATTAGCTCTGCGTCTATTCAACATATTAATTAACTCATTCGAGACGTGCCGCCTCCGGATACGCGGCTTATGCCGCGTATCCGGAGGCGGCACGTCTCGAATGAGTTAATCAAGCGCCATCCTAAAATGAATGTGAACTGTCGCGGTCGATCAAACAATCCGCAAGAGGATCGGGGTGGGGTGGATGAGTGAGGGAGGTGTGTGGGGAAGGGGCTCCGATGTGACACACACGCAGTAAGCAAATGTCTTCGGGCCGACATCGGCCCGAGAGTCTTTTGTATTACTGGCATATGTTTACTGCGTGTTTTTCTACACGTACTGCCATTGATTTGAGTCGGATTCATTAGGCTCTCGTATCAGTCCTTGGTGACTGTGAAAAGAGTATGTTCGATAAGGTGTTATGCTGTCTCGAACAGCGTGCCATGCTTTAACCCTTTCACTGCCGGGGCACAGCAAACAACGCCATAATGCAATAGACATAGATCCTCATGAGCCACACACCCCCTCACACACACACACACACACACACACACACACACAGCGTTTGTGTCTCTTGCTGACCACTTTAACCACTGGACGCATATTTTGTCTCTGAAAATCTTTGTTCATTGAACGACCCAAAGCCACGTCCGTCCAAGGAACATGAATGCAAAAGAGTTTCAGCAAGAGGCGTGGATATTAATGAGCCCCCGCAGTCGCAAAGACAAATGATGACCTATGTCTCCTGCAGCTGGAACATTACATGTTCTGCTTTCCTCGGCAACGAATGGATTAACTCTCTAACCACCTAACTCGCCGCTCAGCCTCTATGCGGCAGTATACAGTATGTGTCTGCATGAGGGTGGTTATTCAACAGTGATATAAATACGCCATTAGTTAGATGCATTCTTTTTAATGTCATTTAACGGGTTAATTACGCGTAGACAGGCAATGCAATTTCTAGTACGCCAAGTCATGATGGATATACTACTTTCTACACGCCGTTTCGTGAACGAACACGGATTTGGTTTTTGTGAGTCTTGGAATCATCATTGGAAACCAATACTGCTGAATGGCCAGTGGATGCTTTAATGAATCGTCACTAAAGCTTACCTGGACAATTTCTGCAAGAGGTATAGATTCTCATGAGCCGTTGAAACTGTAGGGGCTCATGAGAATCTACGCATCTTGCTGACAAGTATCGCAACCATTCATATTCTCAGAAAAAGTCGATCAAGTTGATTCAGGTCTACAGCTGGGTCGAGGAAGGGCCATGTTCATTGAAAAAGCAGGAAAAAACACAATGCCCCGGTGTGAGAAAATGTGAACATTTAACAAGAAAAAACTTCTGATTGATTTTATCGATTTGAGCCTAGTGGGAAGGTTAGAATTTAATGCTTTCTGTGGACAGCCGAATATAAATAAGATGCCGATATTCTTCTAAGGTGTGGGTTGAGAGGCTGGGTCTTTCCAGTGTGCGTTACTTGTTTACTTGGTCGTTATTTGTGTATTAAGTCTGTCTGTCTGTCTGTCCGTCATGTCGTGTCCTGTCGTGTCCTGTCCTGTCCTGTCTTGTCCTGTCTTTCTGACTGACTGCCTGTCTTTCTTGTCTTGTCCTGTCCTGTCCTGTCCTGTCCTGTAATGTCTGTTTGTGCGTCTGTGTGTGTTGACCTGTCTTGTCTCGTCTTGTCCTGGCCTGCCCTGCCCTGTCCTGCCCTGCCCTGCCCTTCCCTGCCCTGCCCTGCCCTGTCCTGTCCCTGTCATGTCCTGTCTGACTGCCTGTCTGTCTGTCTGTGTGTGTGTCCTGTCGTGTATGTCTGTCTGCCTGCCTGTCATGTCCTGTCTGTCTGTCTGCCTGCCTGTCCTGTCTGTATAACAGCCCGCCTGCCTGCCTGCCTGTCTGTCCGTCCTGTCCTGTCCTGCCCTGTCCTGTATGTTTGCCTGTCTGTCTGTCTGCCTGTTTATCTGTCTGTCAGTCGGTTGGTCGGTTAGTTGGTTTGTTCGTAGGTTGGTTGGATGGTTGGCTTGCTGTTTGTTGGTTGCTTGGTTGTGTGGTTGCATGGTTGCTCCGCTAGTTGTTTCAAATTAATGTAGTCAGTGAAGTGCACTTGGCTACATTACACTCTGTTCTTTTAGTGTACGGGATAACTGTTTCATATAATATTATTACGATGACGATAAATGGAAACCAGCGGTAAAGAAGAAAAAGAAAATAAACACTCTCATGCCATTTCCTATTAGAAATCCAAGAATAATTCGTGTAACAGAAAGAGCAATATCCCATTTACTACCGCCGTTTATTCACGCAGTGGGTGTAATCGGGATGTCAGACGGCTTGCGGCTCAAAATGACAGCGTGAAATAGGATATTGCCAAGTAACACAGGGTCAACGTGTCTCAGACAAGTTACACAATACCTTTGTGGCCAGTCTGAACCCAGCAATCACTAAACTGTTATAGGGAGTTAACACACAATGCATTAGGAATATTGCTGTGTTGGATGCATTAAGAAAATCATAACATTTTTTATATAGAGAAATCCTCCGTTTGCCAAATAAACGCTCCCAATCGAAACACGATTTTGTAATTTCCGGTTAGTTCTACACGTCACTACATGTGTGCTGGTCAGTGATTTTGGCCCTTACGGCTGGAAGCCGTAAGGGCCAAATCACAAACCAGCACACAATGATTAACCTTGGTTCAGGTAACTTCTCTCCATGAAACGTTTTACTTTTGTGTCTTTGTCTAATATAAGTCGTAAATGTGAACCCAAGCTGACTGACCATGGCAAATCATATAAATAATACCAAGTGTCTGCCAGTGAGACGGAAAGATTCTCATGAGCCCCTGCAACCCGTATAACCCCTTATTGAAAAGGTCATTGAAATATCGGACTATTCGCAGGTTACATTTACTAATAACATTTCCCCATTTGTTCGATTCATTTCTTATAATTGTAAACTGAAAACCCGACTACTGCTAGACAGCTCTGAAAGATGTAAATTGGACAGATTCCAGAGCCAGAGTCATAGATTCTTATGAGACCCTGCAGCGGCAGGGACCCATGCGTATCTGTGTTTTAAGGTGGGTTATTTTTTCCGCCTAATCCCTCTATTGAACAGAAATGCAATACACTCCTCTTATGTCATGCTTGGTTGATTTTTCATCGCCTGAGACCTGTTCTATTCTGAAACACAGAAAGTAATCGATCAACCAAGGCACTGTCTGATCGGAACAGAAATGTATCGGCGTTATTATTTCGCATCGCGTCATATTAACCCATTCAGCCCTGACGCACTACACCAGGAGATGGGTCGACCATGATAATTCAAAGGTAGTGCCAGATTATCTTGGCGCCTGTCGGCGCCAAGCTAATCTGGCACTGCCCTTGAATTATCATAGTCGACCCATCTCCTGCAACTAGTCCATTGTCATTAGATGACACCTCCAAAGTTTTGAAAATACGGCCGTCGGACTGAATGAGTTAATCACATACCCCGTGGTCCAGTCGGCATGAGGGTTATCTGTAACTGTGACTGTATTTTATTTTGAATACCCTCACGCAAAATAATATTTTGCCAGGAAAATAGGACCCTTGGGAAGCTCTGGCGTGTGATGCCGAAATAAACTAAGCGGGATGTGTCAGCCCATGTAGCCCAACGCCCGAGGTGTCACCTAACGACCCTGTACCAATCGCAGGAGTTGGATCGAGCATGATAATTCAAGGGTAGTGCCAGATAGCTTGGCGCCCGATGGCGCCAAGCTGATCTGGCACTACCCTTGACATCATGCTCTATCCATCTCCCGCTGTAGTGATTAGGAGACAAATGGCATTGCATCGATAACTAAAGGATTGCACCAAATATATATATATATATATATATATATATATATATATATATATAATATATATATATATATATATATATATATATAATATATATATATATATATATATATATATATATATATATATATATATATATATATATATATATATATATATATATATATATATATATATATATATATATATATAGTTCGATAACTAAAGGATTGCACCAAATATATATATATATATATATATATATATATATATATATATATATATATATATATATATATATATATATATATATATATATATATATATATATATATATATATATATATATATATATATATATATATATATATATAGTTCGGCACCCGGATCGGCGCCATTATGTCTTGTCTGTTTTACGTTTCTGTGAACCAAAGGAAATTTAATTTTCCATGTTATGATTATCGCTTAACGGACAATAAAGTTTATTCAATTCAATTCAATTCAATTCAGTTCAATTCAAACTAGCCATGCACTACTCTTGAACAAACACATTATGGTCCCAGTGTTTTCCGCGGTCTGCAGCAGAACCTGTTTTGTGCGAAAACCTTTATGAGAGATCACTTGTCATTACAGACCATCATGGCTGTAGCCACCTGAATAATGGTCTTTAATGGTAGGTGTACAAAACTTCTCTTGAGACAGCCCTTCTTTTTTAAGACCATATTTTACTTTCGGAACAAGGTGATTGATAAAAACATGTCCTAATGTAGTGTTAAACGCATCTAGAAGACCTACCTGCATTAAGACGATTCTAAAGAAGTGCACATTTGGCTCTAAACGTTATGGGATTGACATTGAGACTTTGAATATCGATTCAAACATCTGACAGAACTTTAATTCAGCGAAACAATCATTTTTGACGGGAAACAAAGTAGAACAGGATTATCGACTTTTCACGCTGAATTCACGCGGCTAGGAGTTGCTGAATCCACAATGATTGAGACGTGTTTCATTCAATAAATTGGAAATGCTGCTAAGCAAGCCGGCAAAACAGCTCAGCTCATATGATCAATATCAGATATTATTGCTTTTTTTGTGTGCTAGAAAATATTGCCAGAGCCAATCCTTCGGTGATGCAGATTAAACAAAACAGTTTGAGTAAAGTTTGAGAGTAATTCTGAGTTAAAGGCTTGGTTGTTTGTTTGTTTGTTTGTTTGTTTGTTTGTTTGTTGTTGTTATTTGTGTTTTGTTTGTTTTTGTTTTGTTGTTGTTGGGTTTTTTTGGGGGGTGTTTGTTTTGTTTGTTTGTTTGTTTGTTTGTGTTTGTTTGTTTGTTTCTTTGTTTCTTTGATTGTTGTTTCTTTGATTGTTTGGTTGTTTTGGTAGTGTGTTTGCTTGTTTGTTTTGTTTGTTTGTTTTTATATCTTTGGTTGTTTGCATGATTGTTTGTTTGATTGTTGTTTGTTTGATTGTTTGTTTATGTGTTTGTTTGTTTCTTTGTTTGTTGTTTGTTTGATTGTTTGGTTGCTTAGTAGTGTGTTTGCTTGTTTGTTTTGTTTGTTTGTTTTATATGTTTGGTTGTTTGCATGCTTGTTTGTTTGATTGTTTGTTTGTATGTATGTTTGTTTGTTTGTTTGTTTCATTGTTTTTGTTTGCTTGCTTGTTTCTTTGGTTGGTGTTTCTCTGATTGTTTCGTTGGTTGGTTGCTTGCTTGCTTGCTTGCTTGTTTGGAGGTTTGTTTGCATGTTTGTTTGTTTGCTTGTTTAAGACGCGTATCCGGATGCGGTACGTCTGGAAATAGTTAACCTCTTGCTACAGGAGCACAGCAGTCAACACCCAAATGCAGGAGGCACAGATCTTCATGGGTCCCCGATTGCGAACGCTGATGAGGACTTTTGTCATATGTAACTCGTTCGAGACGTGCTGCATCCGGATACGCGGCATAAAGCCGCGTATCCGGATGTGGCACGTCTCGAATGTGTTGCTATGTGATAAAACTCCCACTTACGTTGTAATGGGCAGTAAGTGTCCTGACAGCCTTCAGCTTTAGTTGTGTCTCCCTTGCAATCGCCTATCTGGTCGTTGGCTCGGAGACACGTGCGCTGCCTCGTTCTTGTGCCTGGACCACATGGGGCGCTGCATTTTCCCCACGTGCTCCACCCCGTCCACACAGCGTCAGCTACACATGGGACATAATGAGAGTTATTAGTAAGGTTTTCTTTTTTGAACGAAGGACTCCGACGAATTAATGACCGCAACGAACGAGAGCGAAGTCATGGCGGATAGCTAGCATGTACCGTACCATAAACATAGACAACACCCCAAACATCTCCAAGAGGCATAGATCCTCGTGAGCCGTCCGGGCTCATAAGGATCTATGCCTCTTGGAGATATTTGGATTGGTATATATACCAATGGTACCTGCCAAGGTTTTGCTTCGTTCATTGTTGGGGGTCGTTCGTTGCAAACGAAACCTCACTATTCGATAATCACTTAGGCCACAGAATGTAGGTAACTGTGCTAATTTTCCAGCGAGGACGTCAAATTCATCAACATTTTCACCTAGGGTCCACTGTATACCCCAAACACACAGTCATTCTGGTTTTTAACATGACTTGAGCTGTGAGGAGTGTTCGGCGCGCATGCGCATTGTACCCCGAAGATCCGTCACAGATACAGCCCTTAGGTTAAGTTAGGTTAGTTCGGGGTTTAACGTCCACGGCACCGCAGTGATAATGTGCGGCCCTAACGGGAGAGTTATGGTGGATAGGGACAGCTATTGCCTATTGAGTACGACTTGAACATTGATCAATTCAAGTGCATTGCTACTGAGCCACTTTGATTTACCAGATGACCTTTTAACGGACATGCTGTTGAACAAGCCCGTCTTTTTTCCCTGGATTGTGAGCTCAGCTGCCGGGGCCGGGACGGGGACTCGAACCCGCGACCAGGCTATTCCCTTCGCTCTCTTTCGCTCCGACGCTTAACCGCCTGAGCTATTTCGGACTCTATACAGCCCCTGACGTAATGAAAACCTCCAATACGCTTTTCGAGGACGCAAAATACACTCAATCAAAACGCAGTCAGACTTTTTCTTAACTCCTTCGAGACGCGCCGCCTCCGGATACGCGGCCTTTGCCGCGTATCCGGAGGCGGCACGTCTCGAATGAGTTTCACTTAATGCCTTCAAGTGTTATACATACGTCAATAGACCTCGTTTGGAAATCAGAAGCAGGCCATAATTACACGTGTTTCGACGAAATAAAAGTGGATTAAAAGCCCGGACAAACATGCGATATCGTACATTGCCTACTTAAGCAAAAAAGAAATATATATATATAAATTTAAATCGTGTATCTTGTACCTGTGTTGACTTCACACACGAACTGCAGCTGTTTGGTGCAGTTCTTGACGTCAGCACTCACACCTGACTCTGTCACCGTTACGGCCACGCACGCCTGACCCAAGTTGACGTCATCAGTAATCTTCTGTTTCCATTTGTTGTAATTCATGGAGGAGCCGTCTGACCACACGTAACTGTCCGGTCCCTCCTTCCTCAGACCCACCCAGAAAACGTCCGCTGAACTTCTGGCAGAGGCGAAGGAAGTGAGATTCATGTACATGACATATTCCTATCTTATTAACACATTCAAAATGCAGCCCTCGCCAATAGCTGCGAAAGTGTCGTATAGCGTTGCCGGCGGGCCGGCAACGCTATACGACACTTCCGCAGCTATTGATGCGTGGCGCCGTGAACGAGTAAATCGTCTGATATAGAACCACATGCTAACTCTAGACGTGCTGCATCGCGTTTAGATTGCAAGAAAATGTGCAACGCTAACGTAACCCCTTAAATACCGAAAAAAATGAAGCTGACCCAAGTGCAAGAGACACAGATCCACATGTGCCCCATCAGGTGCGGGGGCTCACGAGGATCTAAGCCTCTTAACTGCTGGCTCCACTTTGTAGGTCTATCCATGGTTTTTAGAGGAAAAGTGTTTTTTGGTGTTAAACTAAGAAAGATTCAATACGAGTTTAGAAACACTAATTTGAGACAACAGCAGGTGAAATTGTTTCGATGTGATTGGTCTGCCGTTAACCCCTTAAAATGCCAGTGGACGCACATTCTGTTTTTGACATCATCGTAATTTCAGTGTTAATGATGCCCAGAACGAAAACGGAGAAAGAAACACAGTCTACGACAACAGGCTTCTTCCGAAAAGGAAAGTTGCAAATTGTGTACTTGTTTGAATGTCTTTTTTGCAAAAAAAGGATGAAACCCTTTTTCAACACAAAATATTAATAAATTGTTTTGTAACATTCATTTCTAAGCGTGTTTCTTTCTATGTTGGGTTCTTCTCTGCATTTTACTCGCTTGTCAGTCACCTTTCTCACCTGGATTTCAATAATTCTCATCTGTCAAAGGAACATGAATCCCAAGTGGTTTCAGCAAGAGGTATAGATCCTCATGGGCCCCCTCAACTATGGGGGCTCATGAGAATCTATACCTCTTGCAATTGTGTGGTGTTCAATTTTTCTTTTCCATTTTTGTCTACCGTATTCAAAATACGGTAGACATTGAAATGGGGCTGGTCGGAGCGCATTATGGAGCATGAACATGACGTTTTTGGCGTGCGGGGCAGAAATTCTGGCAAAGAAGTAACAAGATAAAAATGACGTCACGTCTAGCTACACAAACCTTGCTAGAGAACGTCTTTTTGGCGCCAAAGCGCCGAATGAGTGTGTGTGTGTGTGTGTGTGTGTGTGTGTGTGTGTGTGTGTGTGTGTGTGTGTGTGTGTGTGTGTGTGTGTGTGTGTGTGCGTGCGTGCGTGCGTGCGTGCGCGTGTGTGTGTGTGTGTGTGTGTGTGTGTCTGTGTGTGTGTGTGTGTGTGTGTGTGTGTGTGTGTGTGTGTGTGTGTGTGTGTGTGTGTGTGTGTGTGTGTGTGTGTGTGTGTATCTGACAGCAACTAGAGCCCGCGTTTGAGGACGGACAAGCTTGAAATTTTAGGATATTGTCCCTGAAAGAATTATCTCGAAACTCTTTTTCGATTTTTTTTTATTAAGATGTTCATTGGCGAGAAAATGGCCTTTTCACAAAAACCGGTTGATTCTCACTGGAGTCCGTAATCTTTCTAGATATTTTGCATATAGTTAGATAAAAATGAGATATTGAATGAGTTTGTTAACCAGCATTGTACCTCTAGAACGTTTTGAGTGATAATTAATTTATTTTAAATATATTTTCACGTTTTGGGGATTAATTTCACGAATTAAATGGGTTAATCTTAAAGCAATTGAATCTTTTTTACGAAAAATAAAAACCCACCCTTTTTCTCATTAATAATCACATGATTTTTCGTATACGGTATTTACATAAACCTACAGTTTGACTCGGCTTTCGGTTACGATTATGCCAATTGTGACCTCTATGCCCTGGGTATGAAAATCAAACAATTTTCTGCACCACTTTTACGGAGTCATTTGTAATTTTTCTTTTACGAAAAAAAATCTTCTCATTAATACCCGCATGATTTTTCATAAACAGTGTTTGCATAAGCCTGCTGTTTGTCCTGGCCCTGGGGTAGGATTATGTCAAAATTGTGACCTGTAAGCCCTAAGCGTGAAAATCAGCAAGAAAATTGCAAAGTTGATCCGCTGATACGTCAAATGTTAGTACTGCGATGAGTGACGTATAACATCGAGTCGTCACTATGAACACGGCGTCGTGGGACTAATGATGCCATGGCGTGAAGCTTGAAGTGACGTCATTTCGCTGCTCGTGCTATTATTCTTCTTCAGAACAGCTATGCTACGCCAGACCACAGAGTTTACGAAATGCGGGAATTGCCGTGTGTCCGTCTTTTATTTCTGTGTGCCAGTGTGTGTGGGTCAGAGGGTGGGTTAGAGTAGAAGGAGATGGATTCCTGTCGCTACACAAGCCCACAGAGCGTACCAGGCTAATGGCGGGAAGCGCCGTGTGTCCGTCTTTATTTGTGTGCACCGACCGTAGATCAGAGGTTGGCTTAGAGGTAAGGGAAATGGATCAGCATAATAAGCACCAAAAAAATATGAACAACTCTGAATGTTCCTAAAAGATAAACGCATCAGAGCTCCAAACAATACGGAAGACTTTGGGATGAAATCCTCATCTTGTTTTTATTTCAAATTTTCCCTTGTATACTAACAATTTAAAATATACTCACGCGCCACTGGCCTGTTGGCGAATGCTAATCAGCACTGATGACGCTTCGGTGGAACTGTCGAACACGACCAGCATCCCTTGTTGGCCGAGACATAACCCCTCAGCCGCTTCCCAGCCCCGGGCAGTGCTGTGGTAGTAGTAGCACGTGCTTCCGTCCTGGAAGTAGCTGTCGCCCGTACATGACGTGTCTAAGACATACAAAGTAAAGATGAGACAGATTGGACATGAGCAAAATCACAAAGACGTGACAGAGTGGAGATGTGCAAAATAAAGGCTTGAAAAAATGGGGATGTGAAAATGAAGATGAGATGGAATTAAGTAGTACTAAATAAAACTAAGACAGACTAGAGAAGAGAAATGTAAAGAAAGAATAGAGAGTTTAAAATAGAGAGAGAGAGAGAGAGAGAGAGAGAGAGAGAGAGAGAGAGAGAGAGAGAGAGAGAGAGAGAGAGAGAGAGAGAGAGATGATGATGATGATGATGATGAAACGTTTTTGTTCAGGATAAAAAGTTTTAGGCATAGCAATGCCTATCTTCCAAACTGTCCTACTACTCTACACATATAAAAATACATCAGACGATACAGCAAAAGATAAAATATATATATAAGTACCCATACCCCCCCCCCCCCACCCCCACCATCAGAAAAATAAAAAGTAATAATAAAAAATAAAATACAAAAAGAATTAAAACAATATATATACGTGCATGAACCTGAAATGTTAATGCAGACAGTCAAACTATTACATAATCTGCAGCAATCTGCTGTGCTGGAGCAACATACTAAGCAGAAAAATAGAACATTCACATCGACAGCAGATATTTATGGACGCGAGCTCTGAAGATAGATAACTTTGAAATAGACTTTAAATGAGAGGGTAAGTTATTCCATGACTTAGCACCGGAAAATGATATGCTAGATTTGAAGATGTCGATTCTCGGTTTTGGGAGATGGAGTAAGCTGTTCCTCGTGTTCTCTCTATTCGTGTGGGAAAACAGCTCACGGAGATAGGGAGGGGCGGCATCGTTTAGAATTTTTTGCACAAGTAAGCATCTATTAAGTTCCAATTGTTTACTGAGTGGTAGGATATTAAGGGCCTTCAGTCTTTCATCAGTAAGGGACGAACCAGGAAGAATAAGCTTTATACCTCGCCGGTAAAGGGAATTAATTTTTTTCAAATGAATGTCTCCACAGCCGTCCCAGATATTGGAAGCATAATTACAATGTGTCTTGATGTGTGCGTTAAAGAATAGTTTTCGAGCATCAATGTCAACTATACGACTTAATTTGGATAATAAAAAGAGATTCTTCGAAATAGTTTTACAGGCAGTTTCTATGTGAGGCTCCCAGCTGAGCTGTTCGTCGACTGTCACTCCTAACAAACGATGTTTTGACACTTGCTCTATGGGCTGAGAGTGAAGGGACAGCACAAGGGGTTGCAAACCACGTTGATGCTTTTGGCGTGTTGTCACCAACATACTTTTCGTTTTATAAATACTAATAATCATATGATTTTCTTCACACCAAGTTGACACTTCATCTAACCTATGTTGGAGGACAGCGCTCACGGTTGACACATTTTTATCAGATGCATGTAATGATGTATCGTCAGCAAATAGTTCACAGTTTGTGTCGGGGTGTGATATTGACAGTGGAAGGTCATTTATAAAGATGTTGAATAATAACGGTCCTAGGGTGGATCCCTGAGGAACACCATGGGTCACCAGTCCTTTCGCTGAGTATTTACCATTCAAGAGAGAGAGAGAGAGAGAGAGAGAGAGAGAGAGAGAGAGAGAGAGAGAGAGAGAGAGAGAGAGAGAGAGAGAGAGAGAGAGAGAGAGAGAGAGAGTTGTCGAGTGAAATATGAAGATGAGAAAAAATAAAGATGAGACAGAGTGGTGATGTGTAAGTAAAGATATAAGTAACACAGAGTAGAGACTTTTGTAATATGAGGCAGACTAGTAAGGACAAATATCAAGATGAAACAGCGTGGAGGTGTGATCAAATAAAGATGACGGAGTGGAAATTTAAAAAATGAATACGAGACAGAGTAGTAATGACAAATATATAATAGAGACAGAACAGAAAAGTGAAAAAATGAAGATATGACAGAGTAGAGATTTAAAACAGTGAAGATGTGACAGAGCAGAGATGAGAAAATTAAAGATGAGACATAAATAGAGATTAAAGTAATAAAAATGAGGCAGAGTAGGAATGAGAGAAATAAAAGATGAGACAGAGTGGAGATGGGAAAAATAAGATTAACCTATCCAGCCCACTACGCACTACAGCAAAAGGTAGATCATGACAGTTCAAGGGTGGTGCCAGAATAGCATGGCGCCTCCAGGTGCCAAGCTATTCTGGCAACTCTCTTGAACTATCTTGGTCAATTTATCTCGTATGAAGTCTTCAGAGGACAACTCTTAAATGCGGGAATGTCGACGCCGCTTAGTTTGTTTCGAACCTACGACATTCCGGACCAGAGTCCAACGCTCTACCACCTGACCTACACAGGTCCCCTCAATTTGGAGATGTAAACAAGATAGTATCAACCACCCACAAAGTCTCTTCTATATGAGCTTGCGTGTATTTAACCAGTTTTTACACAATACGCCGGCGGGTCTACATCATAAGGAAAGTATAGGCTGTCAGAGTCCGAGGTCTCCACGCCTTTAAAGCATTCTACTGAAATCGCCCCACTAAAAATAGAAATAGAAGAGACTCAAAAATAAGCTAAGCATATGCAGCTGATGTCATTGTAGTATTACATTGCTGGGAAATGAAGGTTATTCTACATCAGAAATGCATGCATGTAGGTCTAAAATGCACTGCATTGGCGTTTTCGCTTAAAGCGCGCCGACATACTACATATTGTACGGGAAAACTGACCTCTAAATGATCCCAAGAATACATTTTATGAGGGAACAAAACTCATCATTGCGAATGTAACAATCATTTAGTTGCCGCGGCGGCTCTTGTTTAAACAATTCAGCCCTGACTCACTAAGGCAGGAGATGGATCGACCATGATAATTCAAGGGTAGTGCCAGATTAGCTTGGCGCCGACATTACCCTTGAATTATCATGTCGATCCATCTCCTGCAACCGTGCATATTCGTTAGTTGACGCCTCCAAAATTTTGGAAATACGTGCGCGGGGCTGAATGAGCTAATAATATTAATAATAATAATGATGATGATAATGCTAAATAATGATGATGACGATGATACATAATAATAATAATAATAATAATAATAATAATAATAATAATATAATAATAATAACAAAAATAATAATAATAATAATAATAATTTTTAAGGCACCTATACTTTTAATTTTAAAAAAAGCTCTAGGAGCCGTACAAATGACATAGGCCGTTTGAGTGCACAACGTTTTTTCAAAAATATCTCCTCAAAGAAATACTTTTCTGTACACTGTAAGAACGGATTTAATGTAAAGCCAATTGACCTAACATGGAATATATGTACTGAGCTCCTATGATTTGTGGATTTTACTGCACAGTCGTAAAAAATAAACGGGTGAAAAGACAAGAACCAGCCATTGTCAATACACTAGAGTACCGGCAGATTTCAATATCGAGGTCAAGAATACAGACTTCATGTATGCCTACGCTGTTTCAGGTTTGAAAACTTCACTTGAAAAATGCATCTTTCTTATGCTGGACTTAATATATCTGGGTCACATTCAGCGATGTAAAATCAGTCGTTGCATGAAAAAAATACGAATTTTACCACTGTACAGAAACAAACTGACACATTGTTCGAGTTTCTTAAAAGGAAATTGTATTAGGTCAACTGTCACTGAACGATATTTGTTCTAAGATTGCTATAGAAAAGTGGGGGTTTTTTCCCCGAAATATTTGCGAAAAACTTTGTGCGGTCCGATGTCAAGCGACCTATTCAATTCAATTCAATTCAAAAATCTTTATTTTCCATTAAATATATTTGTATAAAATAAAAATTTGTCTTTGGCTCACAAACATGAACAAGCAATTAAACACATATTTAAATAAAATCCCTCCCCTGTTCGAATCTATAATTCTTGCCGAATCACATTCTATTGATCACTTTGAATCACATTATCACCACTCCTTCTACTCCTTCTATACTGACATAAGCTTGCATCCCACAACACATATATTAGTATACTCCCCAACATACACACCCACGCAACACGGTGTACAAGGAAAAATAAAAATAGCAAAATGGACGCACCAACAACAATGACTTCAACAACAACAAAACCCAAATGAATGCGGCGGGAAACTGAGGGATGGATTTATTGCAAGTTTAGTTTTCCCGGGTAAAATGCACAGTACGATCGGCACACTTTTACTGATACAATGACGGCCCTTTTAAATTAGTCCATTCAGCCCTGACGCCCTACAGCAGGAGATGGGTCGACCATGATAATTCAAGGGTAGTGCCTGACTAGCTAGGCGCCGACAGGCGCCAAGCTAATCTGGCACTACCCTTGAATTATCATGGTCGGTCCATCTCCTGCAACAGGTGCATAGTCGTTAGATGACGCCTCCAAAATTTGGGAAATACGTGCGCCGGGCTGAATGAGTTAGTCAAGAAAATGAGACAAATTTGGGAATCTTTTTCACATAGCGTTTTTACTAATACTAGTCAGAGTAAGTAATAAAAAATATAGGTCATCTATTTTGTTTGACATCATCAACTTAGCTGGACATCGACTCCAAAGCGTTGGGAATAAACATTACTTTTCCCGTGTCACGTCGTTCCTTCATTTTTCCATTAGGGGCACCCTGCCATCGGCGCTTGCAAATATTTGTAGAAGATCACCAAAGGCATCTGTCGAGCGCGAATTGATGTCGTATATTACTGCGGTTTCCACGAGTTAGCCCTCGCGCTCCTGGCTCCATGCACAGACCCACTGCATTAACCCCTTCACTGCCAGTGGACGCAGACTGTGTTATTGAAATCATTGTAAACATGGACACAAAATTGTTTCAGCAAGAGGCATAGATCCTCATGAGCCCCGCAACTTCGGCGGCTCATGATGATCTATAAGCTCTTGCCGGCAGTTGGATGGCGTTCAGATTTCCTCAGCAGTAAACGTATATTCCGGCAGTTCGCTGGAAACCGTAATAATTTGTTACGACAACGCTCTCTTAAAGCGATCTCCTCTATGGGTGGCTTTCGTTGCCAAAATATGCCGATACAACTTGTTAGCAATGTTGTCTTGCCTGAACTGAGACTTTTCTATAGAGGTTTTCCATTGCCTATCGAGGGCTAGCGTACCGGAAGGAACTCTCTTGCGCACAAAGGAGAAGATGAGCAGAAAATGTATTTCTTTTTACGACATTCATACTTCATAATTTAAGTTCGCCCTTTTGTACGTCACTATCGTAAGACATACAGAGAACATTTGAAAAGTAGATATTGCGATCTATTAGACCCTTGGAGTAGTTCGCATTAACGAGTGTCTCTGAAGATCACGTGGTAGCATTCAGGCTACCACAGAATGTCCACGTGTGCTCCATTATCAATGTTGACATCTGTTTCCGTGCCCGGAACGCTAATACAACAGAGTATGCCGTTCAGATCAATCAAGCTGTTAGCGAGACGACATAGTGTATCCCAATGAGCAAAGGCCATCGGGCTGACATCGGCCGCCGTTGGCCCGTGCACAGCCAAGCGCGAGCCAACGGCGGCCGACGGTCGGCCGATGGCCTTTGCGCACTGGGATGGAACAAATACTGAGACGAAATATTCCGAGAGGCGATATCCGTATGGCAAATACATCAATTATTCTTTTTTTTTTTTTTTTAATTTGTACATGAAATCATTTCACGTCAAAATAATTAAAATTGAATGAGTCCCATCATACACACAGTTTCTGCATTATATATTACAGCTTCCATTGACATACTATTGTATGCATTGTTGGTTTGTTTTGCTGTCAGTAGAAGCAACGTCATGAGAATTAATTTCTTCTTTATGTTTTCTTAAATTAGTAGCCTGGGGTTTTAAAAAAAAAATTAATTATCAAGTCCAATTTAGTAATATGCCCTTCTATACAGAGTTAAATGTGAAAATTGATCTAGATCCGAATACAAGGCATAAAGACGCGTACTGAATGCAGCACGTCTCGAGTGTGTTAAAGCTTATTACATGAACATAATCCGGATTTGTTAATTCTAAGGATTATAATAGTACGCAAAAACGTGCATAACTGGAAACACTAGGCTTTAATACCCCTTCCCTGACACTGGACGCATATTTTATTTCTTTATAAATCGTTGATGATTCAACGACCGAAAGCAAGAGACGTCCACTGGACATGAATATAACGCGGTTTTGCAAGAGGTATAGATCCTCATGAGCCCCCGCAACTGCGGAGGCTCATGAGGAGCTAGACCTCTTGCAGTGGGGTGGTGTTTAGTTTTTTCTTGGCAGGTACAGGGTTAACGACGAATGTTCCAAGACTGCCAATAACTTCAAGACTTGGAATAACTCTGAGTGAATACTACCTGAAGATCAAAGGTACTTACACTGCATCTTGGACTGCATTAATAAAATATTCATAGTTTATGTTGTCCAATCTTTGAAAAAAGTACAATACACGGGGAGAATATGAAATACGCTTCGCCTTATGAACGCAACAAAATTGATTTATAATGTTCAATGCGACTCATTTTGACCCATTAACTTCCAGGGCACGGCGAACATAAACCCTCATGAGCCCTTGAGGCATAAACCCTCATGAGACTGATGAGGATTTCTGTCTCCTGTTAGTCATATGTTCTTTTATGTATATTTTTGGTCTCATTTCATGTATGTTTTTCACGTGAATGTTGGCCAGTGTGCGGTAATTCCAGACGCAAAATCCGTGATCACTATCAGCGAAGGGTTAACTTTTTTTTCACGGCCGGGCTAAAACGAACAAAAGTGCAAAAAGCGTAGATCTTTATGAGTCCACACTGACACGTGGTGTCATGAGAATATATGCCTCTCGCTGGTCCTTCATACAAGTTTCTTGAACGGTTGGAGTTATCAGGTGTTGAAATGCGAGGATTTAAAAAATAATAATGCATGCAGTTAATTGATTTCAGACGTGTTGTTTATGGACAAGAGCCTGGATGCGACACGTCTCGAAACGGGTTAACTCATTTAACCCCAAGTCCGCAGTTCCGAAATGTGTACCAGTTGCAGAAGATGGTTCGACTATGATAATTCAAGGGTGGTGCCAGATTAGCTTGGCGCCTTCAGGCGCCAAGCTAATCTGGCACCACCCTCGAATTATATGATCGATTCAACTCCTGCTATTTAATGCGTCATGGCTAAATGGGTTAACTGAGCTATCATTTCAAAACTCGGAAATTTTAAAGTTGCCCTCTGAAGACTGTAGGAAGTTCAGGAAACAGATTGACCATTACAATCCAAGGGACGTGCCAGAATGGTTCTTTAGATGGAAGGCAAAAGATAGCAAGTCTATTTTCTATTAAAAAGCAAAATTTTTATTATATTACAATAAAAATCTCGTTTTTCTCTAACAATGGACTGACTGCCTTTTCCATTCACCCCCACCCAGGTCTGCCCTGGGGGACTTGGGTGGGGTTAACTACTTTTTACACTGTGGCATTTTAATATGGAAAGGTCCATAGTTCCCAAGGTCAGGGTGGGTTTCCCCCTCTATTCTGGGGCATGTGTTTCTATCTACCCTTGGTCCATTCGCCCTTATTTTCCTTTTTTAAACTCTTGCTACTGTCTGCGCTTTCTGTAGCTCTTGATATTGGATGTGTGTTTCTAAATGGTCTTGGGTTTATTTAGCGTATTAGACCCGATGGCTACATACGTTCAATATTCTGTTTAGGTTTTTTTTTTCACAAGCAGTGCAGGCACATCCTGAGAAAGTCTTGTTGCTGTCGGGACGTTAAGCAATGTACAACCAACCAACTTTTCCATTCAAAGGGCATAGCATGGCACAACCTTTGAACAGCCATAGTCTATCCACATCGTACGTCGAGGCTGAAAAAAAATCATATTAACCCTTTCGCTGTGGGTAGCGGTTTTTCTCCCCACGTTTCCTGCAGTAATCATCACTGACAAAACCCGCTTACGACAGCTAAATGGTTATTGTGCCTCTTAATCACGATAATTATGTCGTGCATTATTTTATTGAACGGCTTCGTTCTCGATATTGCGCATAATACACGCTCTGTTGAAAATCAAACCTTTCCATATTAAAATGCCACAGTGTAAAATGGTATCATTATGGCACAATTAAAACAAATTAGATTGCATGTAATATTCTCTTTCTTTACAAATGCATGAACGTAAGACTAATAAAACCACAAAGAAAAGAATGTCAAAGCATGTCACGGCGATTTAACCCGCGAAGCCCTACAGCAGGAGATGGATCGACCATGATAATTAAAGGGTTGTGCCAGATTAGCTTGGCGCCATCAGGCGCCAAGCTAATCTGGCACACCCTTGAATTATCATGGTCGTTCCATCTTCTGCAACTGGCACGTAGTCTTTAAGTGACACCTCCACAAAATTGGGCAATGCGGCCTTGCGGTTAAATGGATTACAAAGCCTCAGTGGGCTGGAAATAACAAATAATAACAAATGGGCGTAATATATAACAAAAATCATTAACGACCGAAAGCAGGAGACACTGTGTTTGAGAATATTACTTTGTTTTATCACTTGACAGTCTCTCCGAACTCGTGGTCGGTTTTTTTCTGCTTCATGAAGCAGTACTTATCATCGACATTTCCGTCTGTTTGGTTAAGTAAATTACATTCATTTCTTTTTTGTGGATCATTTTCTTTATTTAAAGAAATAGGCGTGTATAACGAAAAATACATACCTTTCTTAACACCTGTAACAAAGTAACAGCACGCACACAGGAAAGCAATTTTCGCCGAACTCGAGGAAAACATTGCTGACCATTTGAACACACAACACAGTTTGTATCCCTGAGATTGTGTAGAACTCTTTAGAACAAAATGAAATGTCTTTTTTTAAAAATTGGCGAATCACTCATTTCGCTTTTCGTTCTAGAACATTTTTCATTTATAGTTCTAAAGACGTTTTAAGCAAAAACCATGTCTGCATCCGTGCTACGTCAGTGCAAGTTCATGCTGCAACTATCTGTGGTGCAGTTTCACTTTCGAGAGTTACTGGCCCCACAAAGACCACTGACGTTGACTGACCGCACAGAAAACAGTGACGTTTAGCACACGTGAATGCATTGGTTTAGTGTCACCAAGACGATTGGCGGACTGTTGATCATTCAGCAAAGGGACCGCGCCAGTCTCCCGCGCAACACAGTTTACGCATTAAGACCTCATACTAAATAGTGAGGTTTCCTTTTAAAAGAACGGCTCCCAGCAACGAACGAGAGCGAAGTCATGGCGGATAACCAGCATGTACTATATGCTTGTACTCCAAACATCTCCAAGAAGCATAGATCCTCATGAGCCCTTGGACTCATGAGAATATATGTCTCTTGGAGAGGTTCAGAGTGTTGTCTGTGATATTGTACAAGCTGTTTATCTGCCGTGACATCGCTCTTGTTCGTTTTTAGGGGTCGATCGTTTCAAATGAAACCTTAATTGTGCAAAGTGCCATGGTTCGTTAATTGATTTTCCTTCAATCACTTGTCAATAAGATAAACAGTATCACTTCACTGCCAATGCGAAAATAACCAGTAGTGTCTTGAGTGACTGAAAAGAACGAATCACAACTCTTATCGCAATGTGACCCAACCAATCAATGCTGAGATGACGTGCTGGGAAGTGCGCTCGGTGGAAGTGACGCCTTGAATGTGGAAGTCTAAAATACATTCCTTAAACCCGGACGACTTTCTCCTTCTAAGTTGCAGAGATATCCCTACATAGATAAAATGCTTGTATATTTTCATAAGCCCCTATCTTCTTCAGCAGGAGCTCATGAGAATCTATGGCTTTTAGAAATGGAAGGTAGTGGGTGCATCTGGGTCTGATTATACTTTAATCCCATACATTTTACATCCGCAGAGTGTGAGTTTGAAAGCGTGTCCCAGGAGTTTAGATGTAAGTCAATGGGACACATCTCTAAAAGCAAAAGATATCGATCCTCTGCAGTTGCAGGGGCTTGTGAGGGTCTATGCCTTTTGCAGAGCAGCAGAAACTGTTGCTTGAGGAAGTAATGCTCAAGGGGTACAGTTCGTTTGTTTCATGGACTTAGTATACCTTCCAAGCCGAATTTTACAGCCAGAATCTGCCATCCCAAGTTTCGTCACGCGGGGCTCAATTCTCGCGAGTTTTGGGTTTTCAGGGCCCCAAAACTGGTCATTTACCCATTCGATATTAGGAAAAGGTAAACACTAACACAACTTCAAGAGGCATAGATCCTCATGAGCCCCTGCAGTTGCGGGGGCTCAGGAGGATCTATACCTCTTGTTGGTCGTATTATTTATCCATGTTCCTTGGACGAATAGGGTATTTTGGCCTAGAATTTGCAAACACAAATAGTGATTACAGGCAGGGACGGAGTTTGCGGTTACTAAGCATGTTTGCTCTGCTCTGGTTGGTTGGTTAGTTCAGGTTTAACGTCCACAGCACCGAGGTGATCATGGACGGCCCTGACGGGCGGGTTATGGGGGACAGGGAAATCTATTGCCTATGGAGTACGACCTGAACACTGATCAACTCAAGCGCACTCCAACTGTGCCACTTTGATTTACCAGGACCTTTCAACGGACATGCTATTGAACAAATCCATTTTTCCCCCTGGATTGTGAGTCCAGCTACCGGAATCCGGGACGGGATTCGAACCCACGACCCGGCGATTCCCTTCGCTCTCCTGCTCCGACGTTTAAGCCGCCTGAGCTATTTCGGACTCTCGCTCTGCTCTGTCTGCTCTACTTAAAACCTTGTGTTGGTGTTTAATAGAGTCACCAGACAAAATTTCCACGAATACAAAAGATAACAAACATCCCATGATCAGTTTAAGCGAAAGGCTTAATTTTGTTGTTGTCACGTGGTACTGATTTGAAAAAAACAACAACAAAAAAAAAACACGATGGTTTCTGGCAGTAAAAACACCGGCTGAAAAAAATATTTGATGTGAAACTACTAGTGTACAAAAAAACAGTGTGTAAAGACTCTGGATGTAAAAACACTGGGTGTAAAAACACTGGGCGTAAAAGCGTTGAGTGCATAAACACATTGTGTAAAATAACATAGCGTAGGCATACAATTGACGGGGTGTAAAAATAATGGATATAAAAGCACAGGTTGAAAAAAAGTTGGATACAAAAAAAGTAGATGTTAAAAAACTGGGTGTAAAAAACACTTGCCATTAAACACAAGGATGCGAAAACGCTGCACGTGTTACCCTTGCGTACACAACTGACCGAACCGGTGAAGCGTGATTGAGCGTAATTGATTACATGAGCGTGATTGAGGGGCTGACGGTTGCTTGAATCCATACCGGCTGATGGCGTTTCGGTGTCCGGAAAGAGCCGATAATGCCCGAGCCGGATCTACACACTCTTTCGCGTGTGGGAGCACTTTTCGTCTCCGTTAGTCCTCACCGGGAAAAAAGCATCCGAAATAATCATGACTAGTCTTCAAGCAGTTGAGCACTTTCCTTCGACGCGACTCCTATCAGGCTGCGAGAGCACTTTTTCTCGCAGCGATTCCGGCGGAATACTAGCGGCGAGGAAAAAGTGCTCTCACTGCCACATGGTTGGTTGTGATTATTTTGGACGCGACTTTTTATTATTATTATTATTTACGAGTTTGTAGCTTTATAGTATGTGGGAGTATTATGAAAATGTAATTTGCATGCTTCAGTTCCGTGTAGCTTTCTGTGTTACTTGGATGGATGGGTTATTGGGGGTCAGCTCCATCATCGCGCGCATAATAATTGTACTGTAAAAGTACATGTGTGAGTCAACAGTAGAATTGGGGCTTTAACTCCATAACTGCTGCTAGCTGCAAGAGACATAAACCCTCATGAGCCCCCGCAGTCGCGGGGGCTCACGAGAATTAAGTCTCTTGTTAGCCCTATACCTAATTCTGCCCCATGTGCAATATTTTGGTTCTTCACGCGAATGTCGGCAAGTGTGCGGTGTTTCAGACGCGAAATTCATAATCACTGGCATGAGAGGGGAGGGAGGTTAAAACCTTGCATTGCGTTATTTTATCCTTTCTTGTCCTCAAAACACCCATTCGGAGTTACTACTGCGCATGCGCTATCGGATGTACCAAACAAATATTCTGGGATAAATGTGCTTTTATGAGAAACCCTTGACAAATTCAACGTCGTGCATTATTCTCTTGTTACGGTGACTATAACGGACGAATCCTACTTTTGAACCCATGATTTTTTTCCGGTCCCTAGGAGTTTTTCTAACTTGTTCTAATGAGACCGAAAGGGCTAAATATAATTTTCGATCGGTTTATTTCCAAGGGATTAGCAATAAACGCAACTTTAAAAAGTTAATGAAATCAGCGATGTCACCAGCCCTGGAGAATGATGCAGGAGGTAGTGAAGCTGAATGCCCGAGTTTTCCGAAAGTGTTTTGAAAACCCTCTGAGTCTTTTTGGTACAACACCCGCTCCAGCATGCATTACATGAAGGAGATTCCGAATCGGTGTATCACTACATGTGCGAGGGTGGCATAAATAGGAATTACTGTACTGCACTTTATCGTCAACGCGTTAACTCATTGTGCCCGAGGTACGAAATACCTTCATGTTGGAGTTATCATATGAGGACTGCATTACAATTCAGGAGACAGATCGACCATGATAGCTCAAGGGTGGTGGCAGAATAGCTTGGCGCCTTTAGGCGCCAAGCTATTCTGCCACCACCCTTAATCTATCATGGTCGAGCCATATCTTGATGTGGTGTGTCGCGGGGTGAATGAGTTATTTCCTTCGCTGCTCGCAATCACGAATTTCACGTCTAAAGCCGCTGCATGCAGACCGACATTCGCGTGAAAAAAAAACAAAAAAGAAAAACAGATGTAAATGGGACCATCAATTAGGCATAAAGAACTTAGAACAAACAAGAAACATAAACCCGCGTGAGCCCCCGCGACTGCGGGGGGGGGGGGGGGCGAGGGGGGGGAGGGGCTTATGAGGGATAATGTCTCTTGAAGCTGGGTTACGTTCGCCTTGGCCCCCCCCCCCCCCCCCCCCCCCCCCCCGGTAGTTATTAAGGGCATAATAGAATTCTCATTCAACACGCTTGATATGAAGTTAGAAAAGTAACCAAGCGATTTGAAAACTAACAGCTGCTTGCATTCGCCACCTTCGAAGGTATCCACTGTCAATTTGAAACATTGAAATAGAAATTAAATACAAATATATTCGAGTATTATCAAGTGTAAAGCGTTTAGTTGAAATCCATTGACTGGCTGACAACAAGTTATACATTCATTTTATGTTTTATGTTAATTAAAAAACAATACTGCCGCAGCTCAATACAAATTAATGTGTATGTGTCTTTATCGCATTCATAAAGTTTTAACCCTTTGGGTGTCGGTAGCGGTTTAGTAACAAACACGAATGTCTTATTACAACACATTTGTTCCGACAAAATGCTATAAATGTTGATGATCTGTCAGGAAACGTCAATGATATTTTGCATAATGGTATGGCAACAACTATCGCTAAATTGTGGTGTCAGACTCCAATAGGTAAACTTGTGTAATGCATGTGTAGTTTAGTTTCAATCATAAAGTTTCAGTTTGTGTGTGTGTATGTGTGTGTGTGTGTGTGTGTGTGTGTGTGTCTGTGTGTGTGTCTCTGTGTGTGTGTGTTTGTGTGTGTGTGTGTGTACGTGCGTGCGTGTGTGTGTGCGTGTGTATGTGTGTGTGCAAATTATATAAAATCACCGATCACCAAGATGTGAAAATACACTAAATAAAATTCATTCAAGCGGTAAATTCTGATATCGCAGCACCAAATAATTCACTCCGTTTACCTTCGGTTTTAGTTTCAGTTTAGTTAATAGCATGGAAATTCTGCCTTGCTCCCCACACATCACTCACCCACGCTGGCTTGCACGCGTGCAAAAGCACGTGCGCGCGTGCTCGAAGTCGATCACACTAATATTACGTTTTAATCGTATTCCAGGCTTGCCAGAAAGCTCTGTTCTTCGACTGTATCGATTAAAATAAAGAAAATGCCGATGCACTTTAGCGATTAGCATGGAGCCGTTAGAAGTTTATGCTCTGTTAAGCAAGGCTATTCCAACTAGCGGTCCACCTCAAAGCGGTATATAAACAAGCGGTCTGTCAGCTTTGCATTAAAACCCCGATCACTACAAGTGCAAAGGGGGGCTGACATAAATATGAATTCAGCTTTGTTCTAAACTCTTTAACTTAGTCAAGGTGCCCCGCATCAATAGCTGCGAAAGTGTAGTATAGCGTTGCCTTCGACCTTCGGCAATTTCGCAGTTATTGATGCGGGACGCCTTGAATGAGTTTTTTAAAAGTTATCCGTGTGTGTGTGTGTGCGTGTGTGTGTGTGTGTGTGTGTGTGTGTGTGTGTGTGTGTGTGTGTGTGTGTGTGTGTGTGCGCGTGTGCGCGCGCGCGTTAAGGCTAATGAAGGTTCAAGATACGTTTGCGCGACTGGAAATATGGTGTCGTGTAGATGTATGTATGCCAGCTCGCAGAAGTGCTTGAGAACTTGCGCAGCTAAATGCAGAAGAATAGAAATTTAAAAACAAACAAAAAAAAAAAAAAAACACGGAAGACGTGCAATCGGTTAGAGTGCAGCAAAATAATGAAACCTGCGATGGAAACAGCCACATAGATCTGAATAGGTCTTTATTGAGCAACTATATACAATGGCCTTTTTCACTCCAAGAATATTCCTGAACCCCCTGGTGCATGCAGCCACCGGTACTGTCTACAGTACCGGTGGCTGCATGCCCACGATGGTTAAAACTGTACATTTTGATAAACCTATACGTACTGATCAATAAACCAAAAGTACAAGGCATGCGAACAAAACATTCATTTAACGTATTCAGCTCGACGCACGTATTTCCCAAATTTTGGAGGCGTCATCTAACGAGTATGCAACAGTTGCAGGAGATGGGTCGACCATGATAATTTGAGGGTAGTGCTAGATTAGCTTGGCGCCGACAGGCGCCAAGCTAATCTGGCACTACACTCGAATTATCATGGTCGACCCATCTCCTGCTGTTGGGCGTCAGGGTTGAATGGGTTAAAAAAAATCACACACACACACACACACACACACACACACACACACACACACACACACACACACACACACACACACACACACACACTTTCAAGATCACGTGGATATTTAGTACAGTAAGTGTCTAGACTCTATATCTCAGTCGACATCACAGTCGACATCACAGCACTCCACTTCACTTCGAAACAAGTAACCTTAACCCATTGGCTGTCGTCAACGCTCTTTGTCGCGGCGAGTCCCGCAGAAATGCGCTAACGACGGTCACAGGGTTAACATAAGGACATTGCCTAAAAAAATACAGGTGTATTACACGCCAAATAAAACGTGTACATTAACCCCCTCACCGCCAGTGGTCGCAAATTGTGTTCCTGAAATCTTTGTCAGCGCAACTCCGAAGAGTCCCAGACGTCAAAGGAACATTGACGCAAAGTGGAGTCGGCAATATGCAGAGATCCTCATGAGCCCCCGCAACTGCGCGGGCTCATGAGGATGTATGCCTCTTGCATTTGTTTGGTTACCTGTATGCATAGGGGCCCGATGATAGTAGCTTTCACTAATGCAAATCCGCTGCGCCGCCGACATTTGTCTTGAGCTTAGTAGGCGGTGGCGCGCACGCGGTGGCGCAGCAGATTTGCATTAGTCAAAGTTACTATCATCGGGCCCCTATGCCTTTATGTTCCGGCGATGAAGGAGTCACTCAACATTCGCACTTATTTCAAGAAAATGTACAGAGGATTGTCTTTTCATAATTATCATAAATATCACAAGAATCTTAACATCAAAATGCAACACAGGCACGCTCTTTCACATGGTTAGTATTAAAAGGAAGAGAATGTTTGCACGCTAATAACAGTATCACATATCGCGCTTAACATAATATTCAAAGAACAATCAACAAGAAGTTTCTTCAAACGACTTGGCAAGATGTACGTTGTTTTTACATAGTTCTGTTTAAAATAACACAACATATACATTTATGATAAACATTGCAGTATCTGAAAGCTGTACTGACCTTTATAAGATGCACACAAAAGCACCACCACCAACATCATCATCAACAACAACCAAGATTTTTTTAAACACATAATATGGGAGCTGGTCTTTGATTTAGTGCATAAGTGTCCGGAGCTGTAATGTCCAAAATCACAGCATATATACGTGCTTTTTGTATATATATGTATATATGTGTATATATATATATATATATATATATATATATATATATATATATATATATATATATAATATATATATATATATATATATATATATATATATATATATATATATATATATATATATATATATATATATATATATATATATATATATTCAGAACCATCGAAGAAATACGTCGTGACAATCATGCTGTCAGCATTGATTATATACAAAAGGCATACAGGTGGCATCAAGACGGGAGGTGTAGAGCAGTTCGCCAACAGCGTGTGCAAAACGGTCGTCCGAGGCTTCTTGCAACACCATCCTGAAACAAAACATGAGCGCTGGCAACTACAAACAATTCAAATTAACTCATTCAGCCCGACGCACGAATTTCCCAAATTCTGGAGGCGTCATCTAACGACTATGCACCTGTTGCAGAAGATGGATCGTGACCATGATAATTCAAGGGTAGTGCCAGATTAGCTTGGCGCCAACAGGCGCCAAGCTAATCTGGCACTACCCTTGTATTATCGTGGTCGATCTATCTCCTGCTGTAGTGCGTCAGGGCCGAATGGGTTAATAAGTAAGTATAACTGCTGACTCTTAACCCATTCACTGCCAGTGGACGCAGATTGTGTTTCTGAAATCTGTCTTAATTCAGCGCCAAAGAGCCGAAGCAGTCTAAGGATCGTGGATGCAACGTAGTGTCAGCAAGAGGCATAGATCCTGATGAGCCCCCGCAGTTGCGGGGGCTCATGAGGATCTATGCCTCTTGCAGTCGGACTGTGTTCGCTGCCTCTCGGCGGTGATGAGGTGAAAGCCCGCCATGTACCGTGTAAAGTACATGTTCACTTTCCTTGTGTTTATAGGTGCATGCAGCACATGCAGGACCCTTTGTACTCCTAGCAAAAGCAGCAGACGATCCGTACACTTAAAAAGAAATTCTCGGGGCAGTATCTTTAAACACGAATTGATTCATATGCGTCTGGCGTCAATAGCCTGTCCGTTAAAAGCATGTAAAAATAGTATGTCCGTTCAATAGCATGTCCGTCAAAATGGCACAGTGACAGTGTAACTGAATTGATCAGTGTTTAGGTCATACTTCATACGTAATAGCTGTCCCTGTCCCCAGTAACCCGCCCCTTAAGACCGACCCGACCATCACTCAGATGACGTGGAAGTTAAATCCAGGACAAATCAATCAACTCAAATGCGTCATCAAGCCGCATATTGAAAGCAATGACCACATGTGATCACACAATTTTTTTTTTTTTTTATCAAGCCAGATTATTTTCTCCTTCTGCAACAGACATATATTATCCAGGGCCCATTCAGTTGCAGGGGCTCATAATAAAATATGCCTATCGCTGACATAGATAGAGCGCGTGCATGTTTTCAAATTGAGGGTGTGATCAGGCTGTAACCCACAATTGTGAAGAGTTTATGTCAGTTTTGATCGAACCGTTAAGCCCGGCTGATCACAGTTTTCGAACTGAACTTGAATTTAAATGCAGGGACAATTAATGCTACCGCTAGGGCAATCCATACAATTGAGCAGCATTATGTAAAACTATATATATATATATATATATATATATATATATATATATATATATATATATATATATATATATATATATATATATATATATATATATATATAAAAATATATACAGAAAGCATCTATGAAGAACATGCAAAATCTTCAGTAGTGCGAACAAACTAAGATGGAGCTTCTTTGCAGTTTATAACACGCAGTTTATGAACCGTAAAACATCTAAGCAGAGCCCATCCGCGACAAAAAACAAAAGGATGAGACAGAGAAGAAGATGCACGGAAGGAATGAAGCAATGCTTTACAAAAAAATCGACGTAAATGTCAAACACTTGAGAGATTGTGTAACACGGCCGGCAACATTTCCTTTTCATTTCTCTCTCTCTTCTCCTCAAGGTGATTCCTAATACACGCATTACATACCATGCCTGCAAAAGACCACAACTAAAACTGCACTGCAAAAGAATTGTGCTAAGCTGTGATTTTGGACCTTACCTAGAGCCGTAAGGTCCAAAATCACAGGTCAGCACACGTTCTAGGCGGCGCTGTAAGACCCAAACTCCGTTGACGACAATAGGGGTACGCACCATCTCGTGGCGGTCTGAAGAATCCAGTGTCTGACTTCCTTGAGCTGTTTGTTGTGTGTCACCGTCAGGAGTAACGACAGTGCCGCCTCCTGCTTCTCCTGCTAGTCTCGACTCAACAGCAAGATCTGTAACACCACGACAGTCGAGCCATTAATACCGCATTCGAGACGTGCCGCATCCGGATACGCGGCTCCAAGCCGCGTATCCGGATGCAGCACGTCTCGAGCGTGTTAACATTTAGAACTGGAGGCTATGGAAAGCAACTGCTTTTATTATTTTTACTTTTTTATTATTCATTATTTAGGACATCATTTAGAAAACAATATTTATTTAGAATAATTTATTTAGAAAGTCATCAATGAATGGAACTGTTCACCGCCAAATGCAGTGTGTTCATCTAGAATTAAATTTCTATTGCAGTTATGTATTACTTCTATAGTCTATAACTTCTATGGTAAAAACATTTCTAATGCGGGGACAAAACACTCACGCATGGCATGTTACTAAATCTTATTCCAAAATGAGTGAGACTTGACACTAATTTATTATCAAGCTGTGCCATTTTTTTGTGTCACTGCCGCTAAATACATGGCTTTTGACAAAATTCCAAACCTTGAACATTTTATCCTAATCAGTGGGAAGTAGGGGGTCGGTCATGAGGGTGCCCATTTCCGGTCTAGAGACGCCGAGATCTGGCGCGAGATCGAAACGAGATCCCAGTTCACGAGCCAATGACCTCAGGAACAAGCCAGACATTGGCTTTGGCTCGTCTGCGGATAGGGCAGTTAACTCATTGAGTCGTATGGTCGAATTTCCTAAAATTACGAGTTTGACAATTACGTAACAGTTCAGAGAAAAATCTAGTTGCGCCAGTTTAGTCTCATACAAACCTTGAACTAATATGGTCGATTCATATTTTGTTTTATTGTACCAAAACTAATGGATTAAAACCATTATCATTAAGTGGCAACTTTTCCCATCACGAAATATAAGTAGCAAATTGTGTATTTATTTGAACGTCTATATTGAAATATGCACTGTTAATAAACTGTGTTGTACCTGACTTTTCTAAGCAAGTTTGTTCCTCCGTTGCGTTGAGATGTTCTCATCCTTAACATCAGTATTTGTAACTTGTTTGTTTGTTTGTTTGTTTGTTTGTTTGTTTGTTTGTTTGTTTGTTTGTTTGTTTGTTTGTTGGCTTTTCTGTGTGTGTGTTGTTTGGTTGGTTGGGTTGGTTGTTTTACAAATAAAATATAAAATTCTAATGAATATGAGCAGATCTATTACAGCTGAAAACCAACAGACCATGGGTAATTATAATACAATGATCGCTGTCGTAAGGACTGATTTTCACTCGGCTCAGTGAATATGGGTTTCACTGAACTATTAAAATCTTGTTAACCCATTTAGCCCAAATGCCACTGATTTCCTAAATTGTGGAGGTGTCTCTTAACGATTATGTACCAGTTGCAGGAGATGGATGGACCATGATAATTCAAGAGTAGTCCCAGATTAGATTGGCGCCTTCAGGCGCCGCTAATCTGGTACTACTCTTAAATTATCATGGTCCATCCATCTCCTGCTGTAGGGCGTTGGGGCTAAATGGATTAATGGTCTACTCTCTTGTCTGTAAATACACGCTTGTGGCGACAACCTTACCCGGGGTGTCAGCGCGGGTCTCACTGCGTTGTGTGGTCAGAGATTTCTCTTCAAGAAGGGCAGCCATAGGCCCTCCTGTTATGCCGTGCTCCACGAGCCTGCAGAGACAGAATATAAAGTAAGGTTAGATAAGAAAAAGTTATAAAAAAAAATTTAAAAAAAAAATTCGATAGAAATGTAATATGCACTAGCAAGGTATAAAGCTGCACAGCAAATCTCTCACTACTTATAAACTATCACGGCAGATCCCTTTAGTTACTACCTCTTAAAACGACCCTAGGTCAGATGGCCTTAGTCGCCTGCTCGGCATTTAACCCAAATAAATAACTAGCCAACATAAAACGACACGTAACAGAAACTTTTCGAAAAGAACAATATGCTAAGACCGCCAAGATAATCTGGAACTACACCTGATATATATATATATATATATATATATATATATATATATATATATATATATATATATATATATATATATATATATATATATATATATATATATATATATATATATATATATATATATATATATATATATATATATATATATATATATTATAAGTTATTGGTCGGAGGGGTTCGCTACACGGACCTTTGTAGGCCTGAGGGAGGTCAAAGGTCCGTGTAGCGAACCCCTCCGACCAATAACGTATTTGTTTTCCTTCCTCCGTTTATTGTTTAGAAAAAATCCGGTTTATGAAGACGGCCGCTTCTGTGGCGGATAGGTGACACCATTGAATATACATGTTCTGCCGGGGATTCCCAGACTGTGACGTAGCACGATTCCGTGTCAGAAGCGCAAGTCTTGTTTTCGCGAGTAAAAACGCGGCTAATCTTGGCTTGTGTACAGAATGCTTCAAGCTGCAATGTCTACAAAAGGTCGTTAAAGTATTACAATGACAGTGCTTCTTGACTGCTGTGTGATTCAGAAAAATTAAGAACTTTTTGATGAAGCGATCGGCATTTGACCACTGATGTGACAGCTTGTGCAAGTTAGCATGGTGCCTCGTGCTTTTAGATTCAAGATGTCAGAAGTGGATGGCTTGAAGTGTGCAGCAGATTGTCGTTGTTTTATCCTAAAGTGTCATGTGTGTTGGGATATCTGGAAAAAGGAATACCAAAACAAAACGCTCGTTGTTAACAGCAGGACTAGTGCTGAGATTGATGGATTTTAAGATAAGATTTTATTTTACAGCGTAGACATGATGTCAGATAGTCTTCGAAAATTCGGGAGATGATTTTCTTCAGATAGTCCCGCATTGAGTGACGTGAAAATTTGGCAATAGCGTGCTTTGTGTATAGTGTTGCTGGGTGTGTATTTTCGTTTTAGTTCTTGAATTTGTTGCTCTGTGCTTTGGTGAAATTGTGGCATGTTGCCTGTTGGTGTTTGAGCAGACGACAGTGTCTGGCTTGCCGGTTTGCAAGGATTGTGTCTCTGATTGGTTAAAAAAAAAAACCTCGGAAGCTATTTTTGTTCGGTGGTTTCCCGGGCCGAACTTTGAAAATGTCTCGGTGGAAGGCTTTTGCAGTTTGCGCTATGTAATTAGTGGTGAAATATTGTTTAGTTGGCTCCTCATGTCGTAAATAAGGCAGATGATGTGTATTACGTCAAATAGTGCGTTAGTGCGGGTTTTTTTTTCTGCTATTTTGTCGAACCGAGTTGCTATCAAGACTCGAAAACGAGGTCGTAACGCGTCATTGAGAGGGCTATAAAACGTCCGCCATTTTTCGCTACAGTGGTTTTTATATCACGGTCACATGGTACAGTTTGCGCTAAATTTACTGGTCGTGTGACGTAGGGAGGAAAACAAATATCGGGGGTTCTTTCTCCGGGTACTCCGGTTCTTCCACCCCCCCCCCCCCCCTTATCCCCCCACCCCCCACACTTCGGTACCGGTCTCAGGCCACTTTACAAATTTCAAATACAAGCGATCAAAAATCTCTGTAACTTCAGTAGCTGACTGGCCCTTCGTTTGTCTTGTACTGTGTTTGTCTTAAATGGCGTAAATCCGTGTCTGTTTCGTGAGTGTGTGTGTTGGGTTTCAGGCGCGGCGCTTTGAGTCGATTTCCCCAAAATTGAGAAAAGGCGCCTATATAATAACGGTATTATTTATTATTATTATTATTATTATTATTATATATATATATATATATATATATATATATATATATATATATATATATATATATATATATATATATATATATATATATTATGGCCAATAATTTCTTCCAATGATGTCTTGAAGGTAAATGGTTCAAAACTGACACTGTCTGCTGAATATGCATGTTTCACATCTGCAAACGAGTCGAAGAAAATTTAGAAATGAAACACATAACGAGAAATTGAAAACACCACACAACTGCAAGAGACTAAGAACTTCATGGACCCCCCGCAGATGCGGGGGCTCATAAAGTTCTTAGTCTCTTGCTTGTCTTATGTACGCCTACATCCGTGTTCCCAGGACAGATGGGGTTAACAGAGTTGTGTTTGTCGTGCTTTCAAAGACATAAATGTTGTCCGCTTTCGGGAAAGAGGATACACGTGGATCTCATACCAAGTGCGAAGCTTGTCAAGGACTACGGTCACAAGGTCTTGGCGTCCAGCCTTCTGCAGCGCTATCAGTAGCTCAGACACACCTCGGTCTTGTCTTGGGGAGCGGGTGTTATGCCATTGGATCAATACCTGTGGAAAATAATTTAAGAAAACTTGTAGAAAGTCCATAGACTACTGTTAGCACGGCTGATCAACTGGACAGTGTTCACAGTGTTCCGCCCCGTGCTAAAGTGTTTGCAATCACACGTCAACATTCTGTTTGGGTTTGGTTTTTTAATGAAAATGTATATAACATTTTTTTTTTCAAATTAGACATATAAGCAATTACGCAATGCTCTACTTATCTTGTCTTTGATGAGATGTATTGTGTAATTGTTTGTATGTCCATTTTGAAAAATGTAATAAATTGTGTTGCAATGGTCTTTTCTAAGCGTGTTCTTTTTTCGTTGGGATTTTCCTTGCATTTGACACGCTTGTCAGTCACCTTTTTGGTCTGGACTTTTCATTTGACTCTCCATTTCGTCAAAACTCCTAACTCATTCAGCCCGACGCACGTATTTCCCGAATTTTGGAGGCGTCACCCAACGACTATGCACCTGTTGCAAGATACGGATCGACCATGATAATTCAAGGGCAATGCCAGATTAGTTGGGCGCCGATAGGTGCCAAGCTAATGTGGCACTACCCTTGAATTATCATGGTTGACCCATCTCCTGCTGTA